>JAGKTI010031809.1:0-12045 GCA_018397915.1 Birgus latro
AGATAGTTTCACTTAAGCATATAATCTTTCAACTATTTTTTACCCTCCACCTGACAAAGTCAGAGGAGGGCGCTGTTATCACTGGGATCAATAGGTGTCCGTCCATAGAGCTGGGTGGCAGGACAGCTGGCTGGACGTAAAGATTTTGTTTCTGGGCCAGAACTCAGAAAGTATTCACCATAGAGCCATGAAATTTCACACAGTTATGTGTCTGATAGTGAACTGGTGCCTTTTGATAGATAGAATGCTGTCTTAAGTAATTTTCTGCAAATTATGACAAAGTAAAAAAAAAAAAATTTTCCAGAGATTTCAGTGTGACTTGTGCAAGGCATCTGAAGGGCCCAGGTTATGTGTCCTCAAGGCGTTCTCCTTTACTTTCACCTTAAAAAGAAAATATTGGACGGGGGGGTTAGGGCCATTGTGTGCTTGGTTAGGTGTGCAGGGAAGTGGGGGAGTGGGTATGTGCTTGGTCGGGTGGAGGATTGCAACAGTGTTCCTTTTTTTTTTTTTTTTTTTTTTTTTACCCATCTACATTACTATACATAACTTTTATGGTACTGCTTCTTTGCTGGACATTGACTTTGCTTCTCTCACCTCTATTTCTCCATTTTTATCTCTGTTTACCATTTTTATGTTTCCTTCCCATTATGCCATTTTACTACATTCATGCCAATCAGACACACAAAAAAAAATTGCAGTTCAATTTCTGTTCTGTCATTTTTCTCTTTTGCTTCTGCTTTCCTTCTTCCTGGTTTAGGTCATTTCTTACAACTATCTCAATGAATCTTGTAGTATCTTTCATCCTTCATGTTTTTTTTTTGTGTGTTTTCATAGAACTACAAAAAAAAATTAAACTGAGATGGCTATAATTCATCATGTGATAAGTTTTGCGACAGCATTTTGAACTCAGCAGAGTCTTCACGATGGGATGACCATCTTTAGTAGGTTGCAAGTGAATTGCCATCTCTCCTAACACTGTTAATAGTAATGGTTATGTTCTGTTAAGTTCCTGAATTTTTATATATGCCAAATGAATATGCCCCTTTTAATAATAATGATCACATCTTATTTTAGGGGGTCTTTTTATGACCCAAAGTGGATCCTCTTCCATATTGTATTTCCTTGGATCTTCATTGTATTTTAACCCTTTAACCGCGGGGTTGTTGGAGGCGCGCTGTGCCCATCCGCGGGCAAAATCCGCACTCCGACTGACTTTTTAAAAATATTTGCCAAAAATCAGTTATTAGTCCTAGAATATTATAATTACGTATGCATATGGCACATACCTTCAGCTTTCTCCTAGGATGTTTTTTTAGCACTCATCGACTACCGTAGGACTTGTGGAGACTTCTGAAGTTGGGTAACTAAGTCTCCACTTTACACTTCCCGACATCCTGTAATATGAATACCACTGCCTCATATTATCACTAGAAACACTATTCAATGATTTCCAAGTAGTTTGAAATCCATACTCCAAAAAAAAAAACACTGTGAAAGCAACGTAAAATACGAGCGCGTACGAGCCTCCCACTCGCTCTAATTCGCCACTGGTATTCTGTCATTTCTTACTCATATACACATTCACACTTTATTATTTCTAGTACTTTATTACACTTATATATATCTACAGTCCTTTATCTCTTCCCACATGATGTTTAGTAGGGGTAGAGGTCACAGGGCCTTTTATAATGGGTGCAAAAGCAGGAGAAATGGAGGGGCGTAACTGCGATGTCTGTACACGTTGAAGGATGAGAGTGAACTGAATGTACAATACGTATCTCAGTAGCCAAGAGTTGAAAATGTCAGTTGCTAATGTATATGCTCAGAAATAAGTCGTAGGAAATCCAGACAATACATAATAAATTAGGTAGTTCTAGGTGAATATAAATATCACTCAGGCTTCTCCCTTCCTTTCTTATATTCATTTATATTACGAGAATAGCTCATACGGCATATTTCATGGGGAAAAAAAGCAGGGGAAATTAGCGAACAAGTGCAGGTTGGATGTTGCCAAGTGATAATTAGCCAGTTCCAGGTGTATGGCACTATCAGTTTCCTTATTTTTTTATATATATATTATTTTGTATAAGAATAGGGCATAGGGCTCATTTCAGTGGATGAAATCAGTGGAAAAATCCTGGGAAGATTTGCGTAGCGCAGAGCAGCTGAGCAGACGACACGAGAGGGTAATGGAGGGGAGGTAGGGAGGGGGGTCTTGAATGGGGGAAAATGGCTAAATTGTTAACAATGGATGGGAGTACTGATGACATTAGCAGCTCTGACTATTGTTGGACATTGGCAGCGCTGATAGATGATACAAGTCACCACCTGAAAGCCCGGGCGAATTCAAAACAACACAAAATCACAAAAGTGATGCCCCGCGGTATGGTCCATTGCACTCGAGCGTCACGAAAGTGATGACCCGCGGTTATGGGGTTAAAGGGTCATACCCTCGATCCCCCACCCCCTGCATTTCAGACCGTGTGTATTTACCTATTTGTAGTATACAGGAATTGAGCTAAGCTCGTGTTGTCCTGTCTCCATATCTAGATTCATCTAATCTAGTTTTAAATAATTTACATGAATGTTTTTTGCCTGCACCACCTCGTGGTCTAAGTCATTCCAAATACTTATGCTTCTGTTTGGGAAACTGAACCTTTTGAGATCATTAAGACATCTACTTTTCCTCAACTTGAAGCCATGACCTCTTGTTCTTCCATCATAACACAAAAAGATCCTCTCTATCCACCCTTTCCAATTCTCTTACATTTCTAAATATCATGATCAAGTCACCTCTTTCCCTACTCTCGCGCAGTGTTTGTAACTTCAGTTTTTCCAATCTCTCCTCATAGGTGAGTTCCCTTAAACATGGTATCATCCTCATTGCCATCCGTTGAACCCTCTCTAATTTATCAATATGCTTCTTCAAATGAGGTGACCATACCACAGCCGCATACTCTAGTCTTGGTCTTATCATGGTCACTGTCAACTCCCTCAACATTTCCTCATCCATATAATTAAAAGCCACTCTCATGTTAGTCAATAACCTATAAGTTCCCCCAATGATTTTGTTTATATGCTTTTCTGGTGACAAGTCATCCCGAATAATCACTCCCAAGTCTTTCTCATCCTTTCTTTTACTAATTATCTTATTGCCCATTTTATATGTCCAGTGTAGTCTTCTTTCACTTATTCCCATTTCTAATACATGACACTTCTTGGCATTAAAATCCATTTTCCAAGTCTGGCTCCAGCTGTAGAGTTTGTCCAAGTCCTCTGGCAGTTCTTTACAACTATCAATACATTTAATATGTTTCATAATTTTAGCATCATCTGCAAACATATTCATGTAACTATTCAAACCCTCTGGCAAATCATTTACATATATCAGAAACACTATAGGGGCCAGGAAAGAGCTCTGGGGTGCTCCAGTAGTCACATTTCTCCACTGTGAAACCTTGTCTCATATTAATGTTTTCATCTGCCTTCCTATCAAATAATCTCCCATCCACTTTAATTGTTTCCCATGCACCCCTCCAAAGGTCTTCAACTTCCACAGTAGTCTCCCATAGGGCACCCTGTCAATTGCTTTCTTAAGATCCAGATAGACACAGTCCACCCATCCCTCTCTCTCCTGTATGACATCTATTACCCTACTGTAGAAACTTAATAGGTTAGTAACACATGATCTTCCTTCCCTAAAACTAAACTGTCTTGGTGTTATCACTTCATTTTCTTCTAAATACTTTATCCATCTTTTTCTAATAATTTTCTCACAGATTTTACAAACAATGCTAGTAAGTGACACAGGTCTATAATTAAGTGGATCCTCCCTATCTCCTCCCTTGAAGATTGGCACAATACTTGCTCTTTTCCAGTCTTTAGGTAACTGTCCATTTTCAAGCGAGGTCTTGATGATGACATAAACTGGCCACACTAACTGGTCAGCACATTCCTTCAGGATCCATCCAGCCACACCATCTGGTCCCATTGCTTTTCTCACATCCAAATCCTTCATCAGCTGTAGCACCTCATTCATGTCAACTGTAATTTCGGCCATTCCCGTCAGCCTGGGTTCCATTTCAGGCTACCTAAATTCATATTCCAATACATAAACTGACTGCAGCTTGTTGTTCATTATTTCACACAAGTCTTCCTCTCTTTCGTATGTTTCATCTCCATCCTTCATTCTTATTATACTGTCCTTAACTTTCATTTTGCCATTTACAAACCTATAAAATAGTTTCAGCTCTTTTTTACAGTTAGATACAATATCTTTTTCGTATTTCCTTTCCTCTTCTCTCCGCACCCTTACATGTTCATTTCTTACCTGCTTGTAATCCTCCCAAGCCCTTTCACTATACCTTCTCACTTTATTCCATGCTTTTTTTCTTGACTCTTGTGCCATCTTACATCTGATGTTAAACCATTCTTTCTTCCTTTCCATAGCTGCAGAAAATTTTGGAGCATACTTAGTAAATCTTGTTTTAAATACTTCTATCAAAAACTCACATTTCTCATCAACATTTGTGATCGTATTCATTTTACTCCAGTCTACTTTTTGGAAAAAGTTCCTCAGGGAAGCAAAGTTTGCCTTCCCATAATTGTATCTATTTTCTCTGTGTTTTTCATCTCTTTCTCCTTCCCTTGTTCCTACCATTTCCATCTCAATTACCAGATGATCACTTTTACCATAGGGGCATTGGTAGGTTATGTTCCTCATATCATTTGGGTCCTTTGTGAATACTAGATTCGAGCCTCGATGGTTCGACATCACCCCTAATTCTTGTTTTCTTTGATCAATTGGGTTAACATGTTTTCCATCACCAATTGCATTAATTTATTTCCCCATGATTCCTCATTGTTCCCAGCATCCATACTTTCCCAATCAACTTCTCTCCAGTTAAAATCTCCCATTATTATTGTTCTATTTCTTCGTTCAGTTAACATCTTTAGCCTAATAATGGATTCTCTTATCAACTGTTCGTAATCTTCCTTCGTCCATGCTCTAGTTTTGGGGGGCATATAAACTACTATTACATCTACTTTTTCTCCATAACTGTCCTATATTGCAACTCCCAAAAGTTCAGTCATGGTATTTTCAGTTTCTATATTCTTTGCTCTTAGGTCATTACGGGTTGATATCATTATACCTCCCCCAAACTTACCTTCTCTGTCCTTCCTCCAAATGTTATAATTGTTCCATCCAAATAATTTTGTATCGACATCTTGGGGCAATTTAGTCTCAACCAAGCAAACAATTTCAGGTTTATTTTCATTTATATAGTCTCCAATTTCCCCTTTCTTAGATATTAACCTATCTATATTACTGTACATGATACTCAGATTTGCTGCACTGTTGTTATCTTTACTCATTCTTCTCTTTTTCATATTCATATCCATCCCCCTTGTTTCCTTCACATCTTGTTCCTCACATACCACTTCCTTACTTTCATATCCATCACTCTCCCAAAAAAAAGTTTTACATTCTTCTTTGTCCTCCTGTCATTTTTTTCCTTTACTTGGTCCTTCAAAGATTTTAAAACTTCTCTTTCTTCTTCATTCAAATCTTTTCTTACTATAATATTTCCCATCCCTGCCTCTTTACTTAGTTTCCAGGTCACCTTAAGTATATCATTTATTACACTTTCTGATGACATCTTGACTCTGATCGATCTTGCTTCCCCTTTCTTATATGGCCCTATCCTCCTTACTTCCTCAATTTCTTTTTCCCACTTGTTTCCTTCGGGATCGATCTTGCCCAATATTTTCCTCACCTGATTCAAGTCTCTCTCGAGTCTCACAGACCTAACTTTTTCTTCCTCCTCCCTGTTTCCAAATATTACGACACATCTGTTCCTTTCTACTGTTTCTCTCACTATTTTCTCTTTTTTCTTCAATATTTTCACTACATTTTCTTCCATTTTTTTCTTGTTCATTTCCCTTTCTTCCTGAATAATTTCCCTTAAGCTGACCACTTCTTTCTGTTCTTCTTCCACATGTGCCCACTTTGCCTTTTGCTCTTCTCACACACTACTTACCTTCTCTGTTTTGTTGCTGCTGTCTTCTAATTTTCTCCTTAATTCAATATTTTCTCATTTCAAATTCTCGATCTCCTGGTTCGCAGTCTCACTGGCCTGTATCAAACGCTGTATAGTATTCTCGGTATCTTCAGGCATGTTTCTTGATACTAGATCCTCCACTTTCTTCTTCTTCTTCTTGAGTTAAGGACGTTGTAGGCAGAAGTCTAATTCACCCTCACCAGGGCCTTCTCAGGCTATGGGACCAGGGGTAACTTGCAGACGTCACAGCCGGCGTACGTGCCCCGACTGCCTCAGGAACTCCAGAGCATGGTGGATGACAGCAGCCCGATCCATGATGGCCAGACCGCAGCCCCCTAACAACACTGGGAGAATGAAGGTGGTGACACCCATGGAAGCCAAAGTATCTTATGAGTCTCACACAGAGGGAGTGAAAGTGGGGACAGTCCAACAGGAAATGGTGGATTGTGTCTTCAACATTCAGGCACCACTGACAATTAGGGTTTGGAGCTAGATTTATCCTAAATAAACGGGATGCCAGACCCGTATGACCTATTCTCATACGTACTAGTGCAGTGTCCAAGGCTCGGAATGATGACCTCGCCCAGGGATTGGGGGAGGAATTTTGTCTATAATGCCCTAGGATGGTAAGGGAAAGACTTGTTTGCATGGCTGAATTCCAATGAGAGTAACAAGACTGTAGGATAAGATGGGAGAAGCTGCCAAAATCTAGTGGGTATGGTTCCACAGAGTGAGGTGAGAAGAATGTGCCATAGCAGCTGCTCTATCAGCTGCCTCACTAGCCCGTATACCCACGTGGGAAGGTATCCATTGGAAATGTATGAAATATCCATTGGAGTCCAAGGACAATAGGGTGGATTGGATCTCAAACACTAACTGCCTATGTGTGGAGGGGGACAGGGAGCTTAAGAGCAAGAGGGACGACTGGGAGTCAGTGAAAACAGCAATTGGCCGGGAGGGTATCATATCTCTAACAAATTGTAAGGCCCCTTAAATAGCATACAGCTCAGAGGCAACCACAGGGTGGTTCCCATCTAGTCTTCAGGTTCAACATATGGAAAGGGCCTCAACAAACATTGCTGCAGAGGATGATGGTGGTGTAGAGGAATGGGAGGCATCAATGAATACCTGGAGGAATCCTTGGTAATGAAGAAAGACAAGCTCAGTAAATAAGTTTGAGGCAAAGAGGTCATTACTAGCTTTACTATAGGGGACGTGGAGGGTGAGACTAAACATGGAAGGTAGAGGGAACCAGGGTGGGATAGGGGAGACAGGGGAGACCGGGGAAGGAGTAGGAGGAGGAAGGGTGAGGACAGAGAAGGAGCGAAGGGCACGGACAAGGAAGGGGGCATGGGAACTGAGAGGCCAGGAGGGCACAAGGGGATCAACAGCAGAATGGGTGAAAAGAATACGAAGAGAATGGGATGGGGAGAAGGACATGATGTGACGATAAGTCAAACAAGTGTGATGATGTCTGGCCCATGCTAGTGGTAAGACACCAGCCTCCGCATGTAGGAACACCAATGGGAAGGACCTAAATGCCCCCAAACCAATCCGTAAAGCACTGTTCTGGATGACTTCCAACTTACCCAAAACTGACGGGAAGGCCGAACCGTAGATATCTACGCCATACTGTATCTTGCTCAAGATGTAGACACGATAGAACTTCAGTAAAACTTCCCGGGAGGCCCCCCAGCGTGTCCCAGCTAAACTTTTCATTATGTCAAGGCGTTTCAAGCATGAGGACCTTAAATAATCACTATGGGATTTCCACGTTAGGACAGGGCAATCCAGACGGAGGCCAAGAAAAGTGTGTCTGCATCGCAAGGGAGCTGGGCTACCTCCCAGGGAGATATAAGGAAGAGAGGGAAAGCTACGCTTGAGGGTAAAACACATCAGTGCACATTTCCCGACATTAACCTGCAATCCCCACCTGCCTAGCCATTGAAGGAGGGCATCCGCCCCAGCCTGAAGGCACTGTTGAGCCTCTAACAATGTGGGAGCTGTACTGAGCAGTGTAAGGTCATCTGCATAAACTAGAGGGGTGTTGGCTGGGGGGCGTGGGAGATCTGATAGAAGTACATTAAATAAGAATGGGCTTAAGACAGACCCCTGAGGAACACCGCACCTAACACGACATGGTGTAGACATGGCCCCTCCCACCGATAGAGAAAACTGCCTACCCATCAAATAACTGTGCAGCCAGGAGAGGGGGGACCCCTGGATCCCCACAGATGCCAGTTTGTATAAAATAGCCTCGTGGGATGCTGTGTCGAAAGCACCTGCTAGATCCATAAACAAAGCCAGCATGACACCCTTACTGCGATACGTTTCTTGTATCTGATGCTCTAGCTGATGTAAGACATCAAGCGTGCCCTGACCTGGCTGAAAACCACACTGTTCCTCCAGGAAGATGTTGTTTGTCTCTGCCCACCACTGTAAACGAGTGCCAACCATCCTACCCATCAGTTTTCCTAAACACTGCAGGAGGTCTATGGGGCGATATCCCTCAGGATGTGTGTGATCCTTACCCGGCTTTGGGAATGGGAGAAGGGTAGAGACTTTCCAAGGCTCCGGGAAAACACCAGTCAACCAGCTGATATTATATATATCCAGGAGGATGTCACGACCTGACAAAGGGAGATGGGTTAGAAATTCATATGGGATGAGATCTGGCCCAGTTGCCTTGTGAGGGGCCAGTGCTGAAATGGCCGAAGATAGTTCTCTTGATGTAAATGCATCCGCCAAGCCAGGTGGGGGTCTAGCGACCTTTGCATCGCTAACCACTGTCATGAGAAGGTTCAGGTCGGGGAGAGGAACAGGGATGTCAAGCTTGGAACCAAAAAAGGACGCCATAAAGTCTGTCTTTGATGCATCTGTTAATAAGTCCACTCCATCCTGACGAAGAGGAAAGGAATATGAGGACACCTTGCCTCGCATGGCCCTGAGAATCCGCCATGTACGGGTGGATGATGTGGAGAATGAAAGGGTTGCAACAAACAATGACCAGGCCTCTCGTTGGGCAGCTGTGATGATACGAGTGCTTTCTGCATTCAGGCGTTTATAAGGTAGCATATTGTTAACCGATAAGCAACGACGCCATGCATACCCTGCTCTGCGCCTGGCCGTTACTGCCTCTTGACATGCCTCTGTCCACCATGGTACCCCACAATGACGAACTGAACGGCGTGTCACTAATGTGAAAGCACGATGACCTGCCTTCGCTAGCCACGATGCAAAAGAGCCAGCAAGTCCCTCAAGGGGGAGGTTCACCTCAGGAGAAGAAGTGGACAATGCTCCTGTATAGACCCACCAGCCCTCCTCTATGAGCCTCCGTGGAGGACGGGATAGGCTAGGTGCCCCTAATCGTAAGTCTGAAAAACGAAGAATCAGAGGAAGATGATCGCTGCCTAGGTACGGGCCAATGGAGAATTCAGCTCCTATGAACCTAGGCTCACCTATACAAAGATCAAGGACTGAAGCAGCAGCTGTGTGCAGATCTAACCGAGTATGTAGTCCTGCTGGGGAGAGGAGAGTGAACTGTGATGAGTTTAAGAGGAAACTGAATACTGAGGAACCCGAGGCATCCGGGAACTGTCCGGAAGATCTGGTTCCCAGCAACGATGACGTGCGTTGAAGTCATCGAGAACCAGAGCCAGGGAAGGAAGCTGATCCGTATAATGGTCCAATTCGCTCCGCCCCATACTGGCATGGATTGTATGCCACCAATTTAGAAGCCCAGCCACCCGCCAACTCCATCTGGACTGCCTTGACCTCCAACACACCGCCCTCGAATTGCGACAGGGTAAGAGGCCTGCACTTAATGCTCTCTCTAACCATAACAGCTAACGCCCCCTCCCGACCAGGGGAATCTGTCCTCACAAGATAGGACGTAGCCCTGTAGGTTGAAACTGATCATCGGGCATAACCATGTCTCACATACTCCTATAAATGCTGGCCAGAGTTCATCTATGAACATTTTAAAATACTGAGTTTTCCTAACCAAGGAGTGAGCATTCCAGAACAATAGTGTTAAGTGCACAGGGAGGCCCATCATGAAGGAAGGACAAGTGCTGAAATCCTGGGCAGGAGCTGCTTACAGATGTCCAAGGGGGCAACGCCCTGTAAATAAAAGGAAAGTGCTTCAAGTAGGATGTGGAGAAGAGGAGAAAAAAATTAGGGGTGATGGAATAAGTGCCATTACTGATGGGTGAATCTGGATGTTGTGGTGGTAGGTGAGGGGAAGTATATGGATGCAAGTGTTTCTTATTAGGAGGAGGCTGAGAGGTGCCCCTGTCCTCTGTTCGGACTGGAGTGGTCAACAGTTCCTCCTCAGCTCCCCATTCACCGGAGGGAGGTGGGCGTCTACTTGCTAGATGCTGGGGACGTTGCGACCGCTTGGGATGAGGTGACTGTGATGAGTGTATCACTACATCGGCATAAGAGGCTGGAGATGTGAATACTGTGACAGGCTTGACTGGGATGGGGTGACTGGGAGTCTCGTCTTCCAAATCAGCACTTTGGGGCATCAAAGGAGCAAAGCGGTTAGACACTGGGGTGGAAGCACCAGACAGGGATGATGAGACCTGAGACCAGACCACCCTCTCAAATGGGGTGTGAGGCTGTGGAGGTCGGCTGGGATTTTTATCCGGCGGATGAGAATGGGAAGCCACCTGCAGGATCCGTTGCCCAGCCACACCTAGCACTGCACTGTCACTGCGGAAGAGGGCTGGTAGAGCGCATAGTTCCCTGTTTATGTCCTGTCTGGGGGTTCCAGTCTGGCAACCTTTACTATAAATCTTGTCTGCTGTACAATAAATCGGGCAAGTACGGGAAACTACCCTATGGGCACCCAGGCAAAGATAACAAAATGGATCCCTGTCACAATGAGTCCCATCTTCCCCCTTAAAATGGTGGTGGCTACTACACATGGAGCATCACACTGAGTTCCTGCAAGTGGCAGAGCTATGGCCAAACTGGTGACACTGATAACAGTGCAAGACAGGGAAGCGATATCCTGACACCCTGAAGGACATCCCCCGACACTGAACCCGGACAGGCAAAGGGTCTCAGAACTGCAATCTAACCATCTCTGACTGGCAAGGATCATTAGGTCCTGGAAATTTGGCAGGGAGGTGAGAGGCCTCCACCACAGTGCATGGCTCGAGAGGTCGATCATGGTTCCTGTCACGAATTTGTAAGGTTCCTAGGAATTCCCCCACATCAGAGTCTAAATCGAGTGGCCCCACTACTTCAAAAGTATACATACCTTCGGTTAATCCCCTGACCTGATGGCACTTGATCTCCCATGGGCCCAGAGTCTGAAGAGCCTCCATGGGAGGGCTAACCTTCGGAAGATCCACTTCCCTCAGCCTGATAACTAGGGTCCGCCCAGATCCCAGTACCTCTGGTTCTCCCTCCCTGAAGTACTTAGAAAAAGGGGCTTTGACAGTGGCATCAGTGATTTTATTTAGATTATTAAATATCCTGCGCCCTGTCCGGTCTTGTAGATGAAACGTGGCATATGGTTCAGGGGATTGTTGGTCACCCACTTCCATAGTGGTCTTACCTGCTGTCCATGGCATTGTAGCGACCTCTACAGGCTTCCCGATATCATTGGTCATACCTTTGTCTGTTGAAGATGTCTTTTTCTTCCCAGCTACCTTGGATTGTTTGACCTGCTGGATGACGGTCACTTCAGGGTAGCCGGCACCCGGCGGGGAGACATCACGGGGCCTCTTGCTGTCTAAGACGGTAGCGTCCATATTTTGTAAAAAAGCCCGCACCACCCGTATCCGGGGCATCGCTTTCCATTGCACCAGTGCTATTCACTGTGCACAACACCCTTGATGGTCACTCCTCCCCAATGCTATCAATAACACCTCTACTTCTGGCAGGATTGGATAAGCACGTCCAACCTGGGCAAGAGGCAGGCAGAGAGTTCCCTCCACTTTCTTTTCTAGTTCACTAATTCTCATAATCA
>JAGKTI010031810.1:0-12044 GCA_018397915.1 Birgus latro
ATTATTTATTTCATTGGCATATATGTAATCTAAGTCCACAATAAAAAGAGTAAAATATTATATACACGAGACTACCAAGGTGTAATAAGTAAAATAATTCGCTAAGGAAAAAATGTCAGGGAGTCTCCTCAACTCCATCAATCCAACGACTTCTCATATATTTGCTACCACCAGACGATTTTATAATGATCAGGAGAGACTTAAATAGAGCTGAAGGACTTAGATACATCCTCCACTAACACCTTACCTACAGCTGAATAAAACCGTCTGGAGGTATAGTCTGTTCACTTTAACCTGACCAAAAACCGTCTCTCAATCTTGAATAATGCGCTGTAACAAGAGATCAGCAGTAGAATATGATGCTAGTCACGAGGAGGTGCTATGAAAAGGATGTAAAGCCGTCATATATATATATATATATATTTTTTTTGCTACTGAACTACGTGGAATAATCAGTAAAAGGATATAAATCTGGGCCAGGCTAAAGTGAAGGAAGTATAGCAAAAGCCACCTAACGAAATACGTCACCCACTTGCGCCCAGTGTCCTCAGTGTAGGAGGGAACTGGGCATTCTCAAAAGTTAATGAAGAAGTGAACCCCGGGGTAAGGATTGAGCCCATAGGCGGAGGGCAGTACGCCTGATACCCTTCCAGCACAGTCTCTCACACAGGAACCCCTGGGAGCTATTGGGTTAAGGAGGCTCCCTGTCGTCTTTTCCTTAACGACTTATTTTTGGATATTGCTGGGTAATAGTCATTTGTACCTCATTTATGCAGAGTATGGCGATATGAAAAGGGTTTATATAAAAACGGAAGACAGCATGGTGCATCAAGCAAAGTAAATCGCTTAGGAAGAAACGTTAGGGAGCTTCCTTGATCGACGGGAATACAGGCCAAGGAATTAACCTAAGGGAATGTGACCTCCTTAGAGAGTTGTAGTGATCAGTTGTTCTTAATTCCTGCCTTGTCTCCTGAGGGCGCCGCCGACTCTCATGCCTTCCTGTGTTATCGTGTTCACGGCTGAGTTCATCCTATACCACCTTTGTACATCATTTCTTTCAACGACAATAAATGGCAAATTAACGACTGAAGTGCGTTTTCTTCTAACCTAATAAGGGAACCCGAGGCCATGACGTTCAGTTAATGGCCATAGGTATGTGTACTGTGGGGACGATTTCTCATTTATAAAAGGTGAATAGAGGGGGGAAAAAAACTGCAGTAAACCATTTTACAGGTGTCCTCCATTTATAAAAATCTGCAACAGTTGACTTTATTTGACTACAGCATTTATTTTTTAACTTAACAAAGTTCCCTAACCCCTTTCGGCTCGGTTGATAGCCAAGCGTAGTCAGATTGGTGGGTTGGATCTAACTAGTAGACAGAGACTCACGTCTATCTAACAAGTGAAGATTTTCCTTTCTGCGTATACGAGTTCATAAAAAATAAAATCGGTGTCTTTGAAATAAGGTTGCTGCATGAGTAATATTATATCGGGCCAGCATGGAGTACCCAAATTAATCTTATGGCAAAATAATGAATGAATGAAAAAAAAAAAAATAAATGCTAATATTAGGATTGAACGAAGTCGAAATTTTTTTCAATATAATAACACGATATCATCCAACGAATCTGCACAGCCTCTTCAGCATATGAGAGGGAAAGAGGAAGAAAAATACTGTTCAGAACCTCATTAATTTACTGAAATATCCAGCAACATTTAGTACACTTCAGTCCATTTGCGAGTTTTAGGATATAACGAAGTTGGAAATATAGACATCAATAATTTTCGATGTATTAGCACAAATAGCGCTTAAAATAAAAATAAAAATATCTTGTGAAAATAGCTTAGTATTATATCAAGCACTTGTTGAACATCGGCACGTTTCATTTTGCTGTAAATAAGGACAGTACAATATCGAAGACAGTCCATCGTGTCACAAAGTTTGAGAAACTAGTTTTTATTTTCCCTATTTCCGGCTTAATTGGAGTATAACCTTATTCAGCAAGTACCTGGTAATTTGTCAAAGCTATTATCACACAATATTTATCTATTTTAAGCGCCATTTTTGCTGAGGGTACGAAAATTGCCAGTGTCGATGTTTTCTGCTTCCTTGTTACCCCAAAATTCGTACGTGGCGATTTGGAAACCCTCAAGTAAGTACTCGTATATGTCAGGTAACAATCTCCATGAAAAGTACTGTACATGGGATGGCAGTGAATTTCTAGGGATAAAATGTTCTTGTTAGAGAGAAAGCTATTCATATATATATGTTTTCCTGCGTTAAAATACTGTGAAAGTTTAAAAAGTGTCGATAATTAAACAAAAAAAATGATGGATAGAGCGTGGCGGACACAAAAAAAAAAAAAAGCACACAAACACACAAAGCAATTATGATGCAATTTCGGCTTAACATCAGGTTGGAAGGAAAGATGGGACAGAGGTCGGACCAGACGATGAGGAAGTGAATTTCTAGAAAAGGAACAAATTTCTGGGAATGAGCAATATTTTTCGAACTGGGGATATTCCTAAACATAAACAATCATGGCCGACAAGGAAAGCACCAAGCCCTTCCTCCTGAGCACGACTTTCTGGCTTGACTTTACATATGGATCTGTGCGGAGACGGAAGGACTGAGGTAAGGCTTTGCTCAGACGTAGTGGTCGGCCTGGGAATCGAGCTTTGTGTTGTGAAGCAAATAAACAACCTTTTGGAAAGCAAGGAAAAAATTATGAACACTACACACTCCTTGTTTTCATTCTTAGTAGGTTACCATATTCCATCTAGCTTGGGAAATTTTCTTGAAGGTTTTAAGTCTTGTTACGTGCAATTTCTGACGGTTTTCCTGTGTTGTTTATTGACGTCTAATGTAATATTATCCTCTTTTCATATTTCCGTGAACAGAGAGGCTAATGGCATAAAGGTGGATATCATTATTTTGAGTGTGAGGTCTTAGCAGCCCATGTAGCCACTTTTTTCTAGTTTGGATATTGAGTTTCTAATTGCAGATAATAATAATAATAATAATAATAATAATAATAATAAAGGACTATAGTTTTTTAACTTCATATCTGGAACTGCTTTCCTTATTTCTTTACCCACTCCAGACAGAAATTCCCCCCCCCCTCTTTTTTTTTTTTTTTTTGCTTATTTTTGCTACCGAAAAACAAATTCACTGAACGCAGGAAAGAGCGTAGCAAAGATCTGTTTTAGTGAAAGAGTTTCCCAGAGCTTTAGGCCATATAATTCCCCCAGTTCGAAAAATATCCGTGAACCTGAGTGACACTGCCTAATAAAAAAAATCGTTGTTATGAAAGGATGAAGACATATATTATGAAGTTCCTTGTTATTGCTGAACATTAGAATAAGAAAGAAAAAAGAATGCATGGCAAATACTTGATTAAATCCTCCTGCAATTGACCCATTCCCTTCATTACGTAATACAGTGCAAACGTCTGTATTCTCTCGGCCTAAGAAATATTTTTTACACATATTCCTTAGTGATATAGTGTCCCTATCTCACCGTTATAATCTGTAGCATACAATTTTGATCTTTTTGTTATCGACGGAACTTTCATAAACAACATACAAAACAAAAATAAAGTGCTATACGAAGAAATAAATTCTACTGAAAAAGTGTTCAAAACCTACTGTGCTGATGAGAATATGTGCTACTCCATCTGATGTAGTTTCGTTCTTTGAAAAGCCTCCCTATCACCTCTTCCTTATTAGCTGACGTCTGCATGTGGCACGTTAACATTCCCTTGTAGTTTGTGTGCCGTGCAGCATGTAATTAAGGCCAATAAAATCAATATTCTACGAATTATTAGCAAAACGTAATATGCTAAATGTATTGCTACGGAAGAGGTGTTAGTAAGCTCTATGCTGACAAAAGAAAAGGCTTTGGAATCTCACATATATAGTCATTGAACAGAACGCTCTTCTGTATGATTTTCTTTAGAAGGAAGTGTTATTTTTATTTTTTATTTTTTAGGGGCCTTTTTTTTCCATCCTCATACGAATAAGCAAATAAATAATACTCCTTCAGCCATGGGACGCCTCTTCTGTTATATTCTTGTCACTTCTAGAAAATTTAATAATGAATAGACTTTCCGTTGTGGATGGATTGCGTATAGCCACAATTCGCAAATTCATTATCAGAGATCCATTCCAATAAACACGTCTGGAGGTAGCAAGTATATAATGTAAAAGATAGAATCGTAGTGAAGGAGATAATCACCAGGCAAACTAGACCGTCTGGAGATTGCAAAAATTGAAGAAACTATACGTCTTTGAGCTGAACTGGTTAAAGAAAGATTATTTCTGTAATGCTAATATGCCAATATCCTCACTTCAGATATTACGTTGGAAATTTTAATCCTTTCGACCTGAATATATTCTTCTAATTTTATTCTTGCTGCAACCAGAAAACTTAATTCTGATTAGGAGAGAAATTTTATAATGAAACGGGGAGAAACTTTCATAATGAACTAGGGAGTTCGTCGACAGCCTGGGATGTGTCGCGTCATAAAACCGTCACAGGTGGTAGGGAAATGAGCACAGTGAGCAAAGGATTGGGCGGGATGGGCTGGAATACGGGTAGGCGGTGGGATGTGGACAGGAAACTAAACCCCATAAAAATGACTGAGTGCAGTGAAAGTTATGTCAATATATCTTGTACCAGCGGAAGTATCGGTGGGTGAGGGTAAAGAATCTGGCTTAAGGGAGATAGAAACTGGTGGGCTAAGTTGGAAATGGTGTGGAGGATGGGAAGGGGTGTGAAAATATACACTGGGAGAAATGGGTGCTGTAGGATTAATTTTTTCAGTATTATTTCAAAATGTTATCTCCGCCCACCCCCCCCAAAAAAAAAAATGTACCCACGTTGCATCTTGTGACGCAGGCAACACAGCTTCATCAAACCCCTTGTGTTCTTAAAAAAATAAATAAATAAATAAATAAATCCAGAAAATGGTAAGAGTATAAATAACATGATGTCTGATGACGAAAGGGGTAAACTCTTGATCAAAATTAGTGTATATATATATTTCTTACGAAGGTTTTGTAAACACTACATATAGCTAATGAGCGTTTCCAAATCCTAATCTTATTGTTACATGAAATAAGGAATTAAGCATGCTTCCAAACAATGTACAACCGGTTTCTTCTGCAGCTGCAAATTCAGACCTTCGCTTCAGATAACTAGGATATCTTTCACCTGAACTAAATCATGAAATGGTAGCCTTAGCCTTATTGAACAATGTTATAATTTCTACAGAAGTAAAATGATTTATCTGCTCGTAAATCTTTTGAATCAGCTGAACTTTTTAGCTGATTTATTTTTGCTACTTCTAGATGACTTTATTGAGTTTAGCAATATCTACTCTTATGACGGTTTAATGAAGGTTGTATATAAATTCCATCAATAAAATTATCTCATTCAGAGTAAAAATGTTTAAAATTAGCAAGACGCCATTGTTGTGAAGAAGGTGTAGGGCCAGTGATTTTCTCCGTCGTTCAGAGAGCATATCGGAACTAAATATCCTCGTCTGCCGCATGTAATTTGAGAGATTTAGTATACGAGTACGTAACTAATATACTCGACATAGCTACGGGTCAGACTCCAGGAATTTTGTACATCTGTGAGGAGGCTGCAATTTTTTTCCTTTAATGATGTGATGTCACCAGGGATTTAGGACTGTCATCTACTCTGAAAAGCTGTGTACCGTGCGAGGCCACCACTGCATTCCCTCATTTTAAGAATACCATGGAATTCAAGACAGACTCAGATACATAATGGCCATCTCTTCCCTATACTACGGTAAATGAGATTCGTTTTGACAGAAAGAACAAGAAAAAAAACAGGAAGACTCTGCTCTCTTCTTCCCTTATCATTGCAGCGAAAATAAAGCTTAGTTACGATAGGGAAATGAGCGTAAAACTGCTCGTGAATCCGGGTCTTAAGTAACTTCCACAAACTCTCTCTTTTTCGACCACATGGATTAAAAATAAGTCTGATTTTACAATTTAATTACGAGGAACAGGTAAAGGTGTCCCGTGGGGAATTGTCAGGAATCATAACCACTCACATTAACTTTCCAGCTGTCGGTTTGGCAGGAAAAATGAGAAAATACTGGCGTCGCATTTTTTTCCCCCCCATTAAATCAATTGCCGTCACGTCCTATTAGCCGGCTAGGAACATGTTTTATGAGGAGTTTGGTTATGTCTTGGTGTGTTTGTTGGCTGCGTTTGTGAAGTTGGATTCTTCGTGCTAAATGAATATGGTGACATTTTGGTGCTGGAATGTGTTATATATTTTGCTGGATTTCCCGTGTGTATATCGTGGTAATATACTGAGAGAGAGAGAGAGAGAGAGAGAGAGAGAGAGAGAATTATTTTATTACTTTGACTATAACTATGTGGTTCGGGTAGTAATTTTCTGGGAGTGTGATTACTTTTTTCACACTGCAATATTTTCTGGATTTATAAGGATAGCCACTTCGGTCGTAAATATACCATACTAGATAATAGAAAAAATCGTAGATATCTCTGTAAGGGACAAACAACTCCTTATACGTCGATGATTCAATATGCCACTTGTTGCTCGTTCCCTCCCATACGGAAGAGAGGGTGAGTAATAGATATTTATATTTAATGGAGGAAAGTTCAGGAAAGATTGCACAGCAGGAGTTTCAGTATTTAACGCTGAATTTATGAAGGGATAAATTACGTAGCAGTGCCCAAGTTTTTGACATCCGCAGTTATAACAATGAAGATGGAAACTACTTGGATGCGAAGTCAAAGAACTGGTTTCTGTAGTTAAGGGCATGAACTCTGGCTAATATCTGTCTTCCTCCTCCAGACTTCGATAAAAGCAAATATTAAATAAGAAACTGTCCTATATTTCCTTTCAGTTGTGTTGTTTCTTGAGGCATGTTGAATCACGCACCGTCCACAGATGAACTAACACTCCCAGTCTCCGATACGTCACTCTCAGTTGAATAAAATCATCTGGCAATAGCTGGATTCGAGCAGTAAGTTGTCTCCGTCGTGAGTGGACTAAATTGGAACCATACTCAGCCAGGAGTCTTATCAGCAGAATAAAATAAATCTGTACTAGACTTAATAAAATACGTGTCTAAATAATTGAAAGGGAAAATAGTGGCAGCGATTAACCCAGAATTTGCCAAGATTTTTCGCAGTTATTACATGCTATTTCAATTAACTATGAGTAAAACACCCACAACATTGAAAATCAAAGAGTTCATGAAGACTCACTGATTTTCAAAGATATGTCTCGATTCATGCAAGAGTTTTGAGTTAAATAAATGACTGCTTTTCATGGCAAAAGAGTTAATATACATGATGTCATCTGATTATTTTGAGTTAGTGCACTACTTAAACGCGTTCATTACGGCGAAAGAATAATTGATGCTGTATTGAGCAACTGCCGAGCTTACGACAGGCCTAAGACGAGCTATACGACACTTAGCCGAGATCTAGACTGTGTTCTCAGCTCCCCCAGGCCACTGCGACTACAAGTAACAAGCGGCGGGAGTGGCACCAGCGACTAATGCGACGCAGCCCCACAGGGGGTGATGTCTACGTCAGGAGTTGGTCTCAGGGGCGCCACTGCCACTCACTGTCACACCCAGCCCCCTGCCCCTCCAGCCCACCACCAACTGGGTCTCCTGCTGCTTCTGTGAGGGAGGAGAGGGGAGAAGGGACGGGGTTGGCACTGTATGAGAGGGAGGAGGGGGAGAAGGGTTGAGGGGTTGGGGAGGAAGTGCATGAGAGGTTGAAAAGGTAGTATGGGTAGGTGCGTGGGATGAATGCAAGTGTACGGAATGTATATATGTAAAAAAGAAGTAGATATGTTAGGAATAAATTATGAGAAGTACAGGTCCAAGGAGAAATCCATATAGAAGGACAGGTGAAGACGTACAGGTGAGACAGAGGAGACACACAGATGAGGAAACCTAAGATCACAAGAAAGGAGGATAACTGCTTAGGCCGACTGGCCCATGCTAGGCATCTCCTATAGGAGTGTAACTAGACTTTGAGAAAAATACATGTCATAATTAAGGCTCATCCCCGCCCACCAAATACAAAAGGAAGTGGAAAGCAAAAGGGAGTAGAGACAGATGCAAGGGAAGCAGAAAGCACGAGAGGGAATAAAGAGCCAAACTGGTGTAATAAAATGTAACAAGGGTGTGGGGAAAAATAAAAGTATGAAGAGAAGGACATGTAAGTGAGGTACAAAAATTTTACAGCTGGGGTAAAAAATCCCATAATATTTTACCTCTTCTACCTCACACTTCCCTCTGCTGACTAATACTCATAAACTGAGAGACGTTTGGTGTATTTGTCTGCCCTCTGAAGTGGTGCATCAGAGAGGAAAGGGAAGAAGATGCCCTAAGTGCGAAATAGACACAGTGGAATTGCAGGCGAAAAAAGGACTCTGACTGTGAACACACTGTTAATTCCTTCAGTCCGAGAACGTCGATGAATTTACTTTCGCTTTCTGAAGATGATTTTATTACGCTTCTAATAGTTTATTCTAATTAACCAGAAAACTAAAGCCTTCACTACCTTCTTCACTACCAGGCGGATCTTCATTGTTAAATAAAACCATCTGGGAGCAGGAAAAATTTACTACAGAAAGATGTTACTGAGAATGAAGGAATTAATATTTTCATCACATGTCTGGGATTCTGAACTATTAAAAGCAATTTGTAAAAAGCTTAAATGTTGGTTTCTTTACGTTCAATATGATGACTATAATTTTTAGCCTTCACCGGACCATTAGATAACGGTACTTAGCCTAGGTGAGACTACTCGTACTGAAGGGATTAATAATTTGGAAAACAACAAATCTTTTGAATTTAGATGAGACTCTAAATAAAATATTTATCCTAGCTGTACACTGAGGATCAAAAGTTCCCCTGCCAATCCATTGTTTATACTTCACTCGTAGGAATGCCTGACACTTCTGTGCCTGACACATCATACCAAAGAGAATCATCTATGGGCAGGGAAACACACCAAGGCTCCCTCAGTTAAGGAATATTAGCCAACAGAGGAGAGTGATGAGTAGAGGAACAGGAAGGACTTGGCAAACTTATATCTTCAGCTGTACAACCCCAGATGAAGGCTCCTGTGAGAGAGTAAGGAGAACGACAGGTGTGGAAATGGACAGGTGTGGGGGAGAATGGACAGGTATGGGGGTGAATGAACAGGTATGGGGAGAATGGACGGGTGTGCGGGGAGAATGAATAAGAGTGGGGGAGAATGGGCAGGTGTGGGAGTGAATGAACATGTGTGGAGGAGAATGGACAGGTGAGAGGGAGAATGAACAGGTGTGGGGAAGAATGGACATGTGTGGGGGAGAATGAACAAATAGCACAGGAGTGAGAGGAACAGCTGGTACAGAAGAGACAGGCAGTGTTAGCATTGACGGACAGCTGGCACAGATGTAAAAGAGAAAACTAGCTTATAGATGTGATATGGAATGTTGGTACAGAGGGCCAGATGACACAGTGCAGAAGGAGTAGTTGGTACATATGAGAAGGAAAACCGCGGCGAAGGGAAGAACAATTACGGGTATAAGACTAAAGACAGGTGTGAGGAGGTGAAGATCAAGTAGTCAAGGAGTGAGCAGGTGAGAAAGTTAGTGAAACCCATCCCGACTGACTACTTAAATCAGAGACAAACTGAGTACTAAGATTAAAAGTTTTCACCAGCTTTTAGCAACACCAAACGTTATGTAGCAAAAATTCTCGCAGATCCCAAACCACATCAATCCTGGACAAGATAGCGAATGTTTCGGTCTACTGGCTGATTGAGGTTAGTGACAAAGTGGTGATATGTGGGGGCGTGTCCCGTCATGGATGGTGACCTAAGTACAGTTGACTGTAAAGAAACAGATTGCTTAATTTATGCCAGAAGTAGGATAAGAGAGAGAGAGAGAGAGAGAGAGAGAGAATGACAGCGATGACAGTGACATTGCTGCAAAAAATGGAAGCGGTGTTGACTGTGTAGAAGTGACAATCACAGACATCTCATCTCGTGTACTNATGGTGAGCTAAGTACAGTTGACTGTAAAGAAACAGAGTGCTTAATTTATGCCAGAAGGAGGATAAGAGAGAGAGAGAGAGAGAGAGAGAGAGAGAGAGAGAATGACAGCGATGACAGTGACATTGCTGCAAAAAATGGAAGCGGTGTTGACTGTGTAGAAGTGACAATCACAGACTTCTCATCTCGTGTACTAATTAATATTCTTGTTGACATCTGTGTACCAGTTGCCTCTTGTTGCATAAATGGAAGAAGAAAGTCCCCTATTATCTATTTCTTATCAGGTCGTGAGCAAACTGAACATGCTAAATCGACTTACCTCATAGTAATTTGGAGCATAATGGATAGAATGTTAAATTACTTGGCGCGTTATTAATTTATCGCTTTATTTTATTGGTCTAGTCGCTCGGAAAAGAGATAACTGTTTCAGATCACCTGCTTTGTTCTGTGAAACCTTTGTATACAGTATTGATACTGGTAGTTCGGGAAGTCGCCAGTTACATTTTGTATTGCTTGTCATAATTCAGATTACAACGAAAAATCGTAAACCTATACTGTATATATGTAAACAAATAGAGATGAAGGTGAGGAGGAATAGGGAACAGGCTTGAATTATTATCTTGAGATTTGGGGCAACTATCTCCAGCCTTTCGATCAATAAAACCAAAAGTTCCATATAATTGATGGATATAATGAGTTCCGCAGAATTTCAATTACCCAGAATAATATGAACTAGAAAGAACTCAGGGAGCGCACACCTCCACCAATGCGACTGCCATTAAAAACGATCCGGATCCGTATCCGCCCCCAAATTTAATCAAGTCTTTCTTGGTCCATGGCCCACCTCTTCAAAAAATTTCATTGAAATCCATTGAGAACTTTTGGAGATATTGTGCGGGATATTCCTGATCCGGATCCGGATCCGTCCCAAAATTTAATCATTTCTTCCTTAGCCCACCTTTCCACAAAATTTAATCAAAATCAGTTCTTTTAGGGTAATCCTGCTAATAGACAAACCAACGCGGGGTTAAACATAACCTTCGTGGAGGTAATGGAGGATGAGATGCCTGTATGAAGGGGAGAATGAGGAGGTTTATTTTCCTATTCAACTAAGGCAGTGATCTTTTAACGACTCTCTGTCAAACTGAGGAGATGGTCATGTGCGTCGCTGTAGTCCAGAAGAGGTGTTTGGATTTTTTCGATCATGTATAGGTGCGTAAGTCAGTCACCTATCCTTAAACAATGTGGAGTAAAATAGGCTATAACCTTTTCACAGCAATCTATCATGCTTTTATCTTCTGCAGCTATAGATCTAAAAATATAGTATACAAGACGTTCTGTCGCTGATTAACCAACCCACCATTAGTTGAAGGTACTGTAGGTGAGTGCAGAAGTCCCCGGACGCATAAAGGCACAGGAGAAAAACAATTCATATAATGGTGTGGGGAGGGAGAGGACGAGAGGCTGGAGTGTAGGGGAGGAAGTTACGGACATTTCCTGCCATATCGATCCGGGAGGCTGGCGCAAACTGGGACTGGGATGCTGGAGGTTTGTTTGGCCTGGGGGAAGGTCTGGGGGACGAGATGTTAGAGGCAGAGGGAGTCAATATAAAGAAACTGAGGTGAGGGCAAAGATAAAGATAAATGATAAAGGTAGTATTAAATATTGACCTTAGTTTTCTCCTTCCACAAGGTTCATCTTCTGCATCTTTGTATTTATTTGTCAGTCTGTCTGTTTGTCTGTCGGTTTGTCTGTCTGTCTGTCAATCTAGCCTTCTATCTGTCAGTCAGTCTGTCTGTCTGTCTGTCAATCTAGCTTTCTATCTGTCAGTCAGTCTGTCTGTCTGTCTGTTTATTTTACAGACAGATAAGCAGATAGTCATACAGACAGGAAGATACACAAACATATAGAGATAGATAGATAGGCAGGTAGATATAGTGTGTGTGTGTGTGTGTGTGTGTGTGTGTGTGTGT
>JAGKTI010031811.1:0-12044 GCA_018397915.1 Birgus latro
AGATAGTTTCACTTAAGCATATAATCTTTCAACTATTTTTTACCCTCCACCTGACAAAGTCAGAGGAGGGCGCTGTTATCACTGGGATCAATAGGTGTCCGTCCGTAGAGTTGGGTGGCAGGACAGCTGGCTGGACGTAAAGATTTTGTTTCTGGGCCAGAACTCAGAAAGTATTCACCATAGAGCCATTAAATTTCACACAGTTATGTGTCTGATAGTGAACTGGTGCCTTTTGATAGATAGAATGCTGTCTTAAGTAATTTTCTGAAAATTATGACAAAGTAAAAAAAAAAAATTTTTCCAGAGATTTCAGTTTGACTTGTGCAAGGCATCTGAAGGGCCCAAGTTATGTGTCCTCAAGGCGTTCTCCTTTACTTTCACCTTAAAAAGAAAATATTGGACGGGGGGGTTAGGGCCATTGTGTGCTTGGTTAGGTGTGCAGGGAAGTGGGGGAGTGGGTATGTGCTTGGTCGGGTGGAGGATTGCAACAGTGTAGTGTTCCCTTTTTTTTTTTTTTTTTTTTTTTACCCATCTACATTACTATACATAACTTTTATGGTACTGCTTCTTTGCTGGACATTGACTTTGCTTCTCTCACCTCTATTTCTCCATTTTTATCTCTGTTTACCATTTTTATGTTTCCTTCCCATTATGCCATTTTACTACATTCATGCCAATCAGACACACAAAAAAAAATTGCAGTTCAATTTCTGTTCTGTCATTTTTCTCTTTTGCTTCTGCTTTCCTTCTTCCTGGTTTAGGTCATTTCTTACAACTATCTCAATGAATCTTGTAGTATCTTTCATCCTTCATGTTTTTTTTTTGTGTGTTTTCATAGAACTACAAAAAAAAATTAAACTGAGATGGCTATAATTCATCATGTGATAAGTTTTGCGACAGCATTTTGAACTCAGCAGAGTCTTCACGATGGGATGACCATCTTTAGTAGGTTGCAAGTGAATTGCCATCTCTCCTAACACTGTTAATAGTAATGGTTATGTTCTGTTAAGTTCCTGAATTTTTATATATGCCAAATGAATATGCCCTTTTTAATAATAATGATCACATCTTATTTTAGGGGGTCTTTTTATGACCCAAAGTGGATCCTCTTCCATATTGTATTTCCTTGGATCTTCATTGTATTTTAACCCTTTAACCGCGGGGTTGTTGGAGGCGCGCTGTGCCCATCCGCGGGCAAAATCCGCACTCCGACTGACTTTTTAAAAATATTTGCCAAAAATCAGTTATTAGTCCTAGAATATTATAATTACGTATGCATATGGCACATACCTTCAGCTTTCTCCTAGGATGTTTTTTTAGCACTCATCGACTACCGTAGGACTTGTGGAGACTTCTGAAGTTGGGTAACTAAGTCTCCACTTTACACTTCCCGACATCCTGTAATATGAATACCACTGCCTCATATTATCACTAGAAACACTATTCAATGATTTCCAAGTAGTTTGGAATCCATACTCCAAAAAAAAAAAACACTGTGAAAGCAACGTAAAATACAAGCGCGTACGAGCCTCCCACTCGCTCTAATTCGCCACTGGTATTCTGTCATTTCTTACTCATATACACATTCACACTTTATTATTTCTAGTACTTTATTACACTTATATATATCTACAGTCCTTTATCTCTTCCCACATGATGTTTAGTAGGGGTAGAGGTCACAGGGCCTTTTATAATGGGTGCAAAAGCAGGAGAAATGGAGGGGCGTAACTGCGATGTCTGTACACGTTGAAGGATGAGAGTGAACTGAATGTACAATACGTATCTCAGTAGCCAAGAGTTGAAAATGTCAGTTGCTAATGTATATGCTCAGAAATAAGTCGTAGGAAATCCAGACAATACATAATAAATTAGGTAGTTCTAGGTGAATATAAATATCACTCAGGCTTCTCCCTTCCTTTCTTATATTCATTTATATTACGAGAATAGCTCATACGGCATATTTCATGGGGAAAAAAAGCAGGGGAAATTAGCGAACAAGTGCAGGTTGGATGTTGCCAAGTGATAATTAGCCAGTTCCAGGTGTATGGCACTATCAGTTTCCTTATTTTTTTATATATATATTATTTTGTATAAGAATAGGGCATAGGGCTCATTTCAGTGGATGAAATCAGTGGAAAAATCCTGGGAAGATTTGCGTAGCGCAGAGCAGCTGAGCAGACGACACGAGAGGGTAATGGAGGGGAGGTAGGGAGGGGGGTCTTGAATGGGGGAAAATGGCTAAATTGTCAACAATGGATGGGAGTACTGATGATATTAGCAGCTGTGACTATTGTTGGACATTGGCAGCGCTGATAGATGATACAAGTCACCACCTGAAAGCCCGGGCGAATTCAAAACAACACAAAATCACAAAAGTGATGCCCCGCGGTATGATCCATTGCACTCGAGCGTCACGAAAGTGATGACCCGCGGTTATGGGGTTAAAGGGTCATACCCTCGATCCCCCACCCCCTGCATTTCAGACCGTGTGTATTTACCTATTTGTAGTATACAGGAATTGAGCTAAGCTCGTGTTGTCCTGTCTCCATATCTAGATTCATCTAATCTAGTTTTAAATACATGAATGTTTTTTGCCTGCACCACCTCGTGGTCTAAGTCATTCCAAATACTTATGCTTCTGTTTGGGAAACTGAACCTTTTGAGATCATTAAGACATCTACTTTTCCTCAACTTGAAGCCATGACCTCTTGTTCTTCCATCATAACACAAAAAGATCCTCTCTATCCACCCTTTCCAATTCTCTTACATTTCTAAATATCATGATCAAGTCACCTCTTTCCCTACTCTCGTGCAGTGTTTGTAACTTCAGTTTTTCCAATCTCACCTCATAGGTGAGTTCCCTTAAACATGGTATCATCCTCGTTGCCATCCGTTGAACCCTCTCTAATTTATCAATATGCTTCTTCAAATGAGGTGACCATACCACAGCCGCATACTCTAGTCTTGGTCTTATCATGGTCACTGTCAACTCCCTCAACATTTCCTCATCCATATAATTAAAAGCCACTCTCATGTTAGTCAATAACCTATAAGTTCCCCCAATGATTTTGTTTATATGCTTTTCTGGTGACAAGTCATCCCGAATAATCACTCCCAAGTCTTTCTCATCCTTTCTTTTACTAATTATCTTATTGCCCATTTTATATGTCCAGTGTAGTCTTCTTTCACTTATTCCCATTTCTAATACATGACACTTCTTGGCATTAAAATCCATTTTCCAAGTCTGGCTCCAGCTGTAGAGTTTGTCCAAGTCCTCTGGCAGTTCTTTACAACTATCAATACATTTAATATGTTTCATAATTTTAGCATCATCTGCAAACATATTCATGTAACTATTCAAACCCTCTGGCAAATCATTTACATATATCAGAAACACTATAGGGGCCAGGAAAGAGCTCTGGGGTGCTCCAGTAGTCACATTTCTCCACTGTGAAACCTTGTCTCATATTAATGTTTTCATCTGCCTTCCTATCAAATAATCTCCCATCCACTTTAATTGTTTCCCATGCACCCCTCCAAAGGTCTTCAACTTCCACAGTAGTCTCCCATAGGGCACCCTGTCAATTGCTTTCTTAAGATCCAGATAGACACAGTCCACCCATCCCTCTCTCTCCTGTATGACATCTATTACCCTACTGTAGAAACTTAATAGGTTAGTAACACATGATCTTCCTTCCCTAAAACTAAACTGTCTTGGTGTTATCACTTCATTTTCTTCTAAATACTTTATCCATCTTTTTCTAATAATTTTCTCACAGATTTTACAAACAATGCTAGTAAGTGACACAGGTCTATAATTAAGTGGATCCTCCCTATCTCCTCCCTTGAAGATTGGCACAATACTTGCTCTTTTCCAGTCTTTAGGTAACTGTCCATTTTCAAGCGAGGTCTTGATGATGACATAAACTGGCCACACTAACTGGTCAGCACATTCCTTCAGGATCCATCCAGCCACACCATCTGGTCCCATTGCTTTTCTCACATCCAAATCCTTCATCAGCTGTAGCACCTCATTCATGTCAACTGTAATTTCGGCCATTCCCGTCAGCCTGGGTTCCATTTCAGGCTACCTAAATTCATATTCCAATACATAAACTGACTGCAGCTTGTTGTTCATTATTTCACACAAGTCTTCCTCTCTTTCATATGTTTCATCTCCATCCTTCATTCTTATTATACTGTCCTTAACTTTCATTTTGCCATTTACAAACCTATAAAATAGTTTCAGCTCTTTTTTACAGTTAGATACAATATCTTTTTCGTATTTCCTTTCCTCTTCTCTCCGCACCCTTACATATTCATTTCTTACCTGCTTGTAATCCTCCCAAGCCCTTTCACTATACCTTCTCACTTTATTCCATGCTTTTTTTCTTGACTCTTGTGCCATCTTACATCTGATGTTAAACCATTCTTTCTTCCTTTCCATAGCTGCAGAAAATTTTGGAGCATACTTAGTAAATCTTGTTTTAAATACTTCTATCAAAAACTCACATTTCTCATCAACATTTGTGATCGTATTCATTTTACTCCAGTCTACTTTTTGGAAAAAGTTCCTCAGGGAAGCAAAGTTTGCCTTCCCATAATTGTATCTATTTTCTCTGTGTTTTTCATCTCTTTCTCCTTCCCTTGTTCCTACCATTTCCATCTCAATTACCAGATGATCACTTTTACCATAGGGGCATTGGTAGGTTATGTTCCTCATATCATTTGGGTCCTTTGTGAATACTAGATTCGAGCCTCGATGGTTCGACATCACCCCTAATTCTTGTTTTCTTTGATCAATTGGGTTAACATGTTTTCCATCACCAATTGCATTAATTTATTTCCCCATGATTCCTCATTGTTCCCAGCATCCATACTTTCCCAATCAACTTCTCTCCAGTTAAAATCTCCCATTATTATTGTTCTATTTCTTCGTTCAGTTAACATCTTTAGCCTAATAATGGATTCTCTTATCAACTGTTCGTAATCTTCCTTCGTCCATGCTCTAGTTTTGGGGGGCATATAAACTACTATTACATCTACTTTTTCTCCATAACTGTCCTATATTGCAACTCCCAAAAGTTCAGTCATGGTATTTTCAGTTTCTATATTCTTTGCTCTTAGGTCATTACGGGTTGATATCATTATACTTCCCCCAAACTTACCTTCTCTGTCCTTCCTCCAAATGTTATAATTGTTCCATCCAAATAATTTTGTATCGACATCTTGGGGCAATTTAGTCTCAACCAAGCAAACAATTTCAGGTTTATTTTCATTTATATAGTCTCCAATTTCCCCTTTCTTAGATATTAACCTATCTATATTACTGTACATGATACTCAGATTTGCTGCACTGATTTTATCTTTACTCATTCTTCTCTTTTTCATATTCATATCCATCCCCCTTGTTTCCTTCACATCTTGTTCCTCACATACCACTTCCTTACTTTCATATCCATCACTCTCCCAAAAAAAAGTTTTACATTCTTCTTTGTCCTCCTGTCATTTTTTTCCTTTACTTGGTCCTTCAAAGATTTTAAAACTTCTCTTTCTTCTTCATTCAAATCTTTTCTTACTATAATATTTCCCATCCCTGCCTCTTTACTTAGTTTCCAGGTCACCTTAAGTATATCATTTATTACATTTTCTGATGACATCTTGACTCTGATCGATCTTGCTTCCCCTTTCTTATATGGCCCTATCCTCCTTACTTCCTCAATTTCTTTTTCCCACTTGTTTCCTTCGGGATCGATCTTGCCCAATATTTTCCTCACCTGATTCAAGTCTCTCTCGAGTCTCACAGACCTAACTTTTTCTTCCTCCTCCCTGTTTCCAAATATTACGACACATCTGTTCCTTTCTACTGTTTCTCTCACTATTTTCTCTTTTTTCTTCAATATTTTCACTACATTTTCTTCCATTTTTTTCTTGTTCATTTCCCTTTCTTCCTGAATAATTTCCCTTAAACTGACCACTTCTTTCTGTTCTTCTTCCACATGTGCCCACTTTGCCTTTTGCTCTTCTCACACACTACTTACCTTCTCTGTTTTGTTGCTGCTGTCTTCTAATTTTCTCCTTAATTCAATATTTTCTCATTTCAAATTCTCGATCTCCTGGTTCGCAGTCTCACTGGCCTGTATCAAACGCTGTATAGTATTCTCGGTATCTTCAGGCATGTTTCTTGATACTAGATCCTCCACTTTCTTCTTCTTCTTCTTGAGTTAAGGACGTTGTAGGCAGAAGTCTAATTCACCCTCACCAGGGCCTTCTCAGGCTATGGGACCAGGGGTAACTTGCAGACGTCACAGCCGGCATACGTGCCCCGACTGCCTCAGGAACTCCAGAGCATGGTGGATGACAGCAGCCCGATCCATGATGGCCAGACCGCAGCCCCCTAACAACACTGGGAGAATGAAGGTGGTGACACCCATGGAAGCCAAAGTATCTTTGAGTCTCACACAGAGGGAGTGAAAGCGGGGACAGTCCAACAGGAAATGGTGGATTGTGTCTTCAACATTCAGGCACCACTGACAATTAGGGTTTGGAGCTAGATTTATCCTAAATAAATGGGATGCCAGACCCGTATGACCTATTCTCATACGTACTAGTGCAGTGTCCAAGGCTCGGAATGATGACCTCGCCCAGGGATTGGGGGAGGAATTTTGTCTATAATGCCCTAGGATGGTAAGGGAAAGACTTATTTGCATGGCTGAATTCCAATGAGAGTAACAAGACTGTAGGATAAGATGGGAGAAGCTGCCAAAATCTAGTGGGTATGGTTCCACAGAGTGAGGTGAGAAGAATGTGCCATAGCAGCTGCTCTATCAGCTGCCTCACTAGCGCGTATACCCACGTGGGAAGGTATCCATTGGAAATGTATGAAATATCCATTGGAGTCCAAGGACAATTGGGTGGATTGGATCTCAAACACTAACTGCCTATGTGTGGAGGGGGACAGGGAGCTTAAGAGCAAGAGGGACGACTGGGAGTCAGTGAAAACAGCAATTGGCCGGGAGGGTATCATATCTCAAACAAATTGTAAGGCCCCTTAAATAGCATACAGCTCAGAGGCAACCGCAGGGTGGTTCCCATCTAGTCTTCAGGTTCAACATATGGAAAGGGCCTCAACAAACATTGCTGCAGAGGATGATGGTGGTGTAGAGGAATGGGAGGCATCAATGAATACCTGGAGGAATCCTTGGTAATGAAGAAAGACAAGCTCAGTAAATAAGTTTGAGGCAAAGAGGTCATTACTAGCTTTACTATAGGGGACGTGGAGGGTGAGACTAAACATGGAAGGTAGAGGGAACCAGGGTGGGATAGGGGAGACAGGGGAGACCGGGGAAGGAGTAGGAGGAGGAAGGGTGAGGACAGAGAAGGAGCGAAGGGCACGGACAAGGAAGGGGGCATGGGAACTGAGAGGCCAGGAGGGCACAAGGGGATCAACAGCAGAATGGGTGAAAAGAATACGAAGAGAATGGGATGGGGAGAAGGACATGATGTGACGATAAGTCAAACAAGTGTGATGATGTCTGGCCCATGCTAGTGGTAAGACACCAGCCTCCGCATGTAGGAACACCAATGGGAAGGACCTAAATGCCCCCAAACCAATCCGTAAAGCACTGTTCTGGATGACTTCCAACTTACCCAAAACTGACGGGAAGGCCGAACCGTAGATATCTACGCCATACTGTATCTTGCTCAAGATGTAGACACGATAGAACTTCAGTAAAACTTCCCGGGAGGCCCCCCAGCGTGTCCCAGCTAAACTTTTCATTATGTCAAGGCGTTTCAAGCATGAGGACCTTAAATAATCAATATGGGATTTCCACGTTAGGACAGGGCAATCCAGACGGAGGCCAAGAAAAGTGTGTCTGCATCGCAAGGGAGCTGGGCTACCTCCCAGGGAGATATAAGGAAGAGAGGGAAAGCTACGCTTGAGGGTAAAACACATCAGTGCACATTTCCCGACATTAACCTGCAATCCCCACCTGCCTAGCCATTGAAGGAGGGCATCCGCCCCAGCCTGAAGGCACTGTTGAGCCTCTAACAATGTGGGAGCTGTACTGAGCAGTGTAAGGTCATCTGCATAAACTAGAGGGGTGTTGGCTGGGGGGCGTGGGAGATCTGATAGAAGTACATTAAATAAGAATGGGCTTAAGACAGACCCCTGAGGAACACCGCACCTAACACGACATGGTGTAGACATGGCCCCTCCCACCGATAGAGAAAACTGCCTACCCATCAAATAACTGTGCAGCCAGGAGAGGGGGGACCCCTGGATCCCCACAGATGCCAGTTTGTATAAAATAGCCTCGTGAGATGCTGTGTCGAAAGCACCTGCTAGATCCATAAACAAAGCCAGCATGACACCCTTACTGCGATACGTTTCTTGTATCTGATGCTCTAGCTGATGTAAGACATCAAGCGTGCCCTGACCTGGCTGAAAACCACACTGTTCCTCCAGGAAGATGTTGTTTGTCTCTGCCCACCACTGTAAACGAGTGCCAACCATCCTACCCATCAGTTTTCCTAAACACTGCAGGAGGTCTATGGGGCGATATCCCTCAGGATGTGTGTGATCCTTACCCGGCTTTGGGAATGGGAGAAGGGTAGAGACTTTCCAAGGCTCCGGGAAAACACCAGTCAACCAGCTGATATTATATATATCCAGGAGGATGTCACGACCTGACAAAGGGAGATGGGTTAGAAATTCATATGGGATGAGATCTGGCCCAGCTGCCTTGTGAGGGGCCAGTGCTGAAATGGCCGAAGATAGTTCTCTTGATGTAAATGCATCCGCCAAGCCAGGTGGGGGTCTAGCGACCTTTGCATCGCTAACCACTGTCATGAGAAGGTTCAGGTCGGGGAGAGGAACAGGGATGTCAAGCTTGGAACCAAAAAAGGACGCCATAAAGTCTGTCTTTGATGCATCTGTTAATAAGTCCACTCCATCCTGACGAAGAGGAAAGGAATATGAGGACACCTTGCCTCGCATGGCCCTGAGAATCCGCCATGTACGGGTGGATGATGTGGAGAATGAAAGGGTTGCAACAAACAATGACCAGGCCTCTCGTTGGGCAGCTGTGATGATACGAGTGCTTTCTGCATTCAGGCGTTTATAAGGTAGCATATTGTTAACCGATAAGCAACGACGCCATGCATACCCTGCTCTGCGCCTGGCCGTTACTGCCTCTTGACATGCCTCTGTCCACCATGGTACCCCACAATGACGAACTGAACGGCGTGTCACTAATGTGAAAGCACGATGACCTGCCTTCGCTAGCCACGATGCAAAAGAGCCAGCAAGTCCCTCAAGGGGGAGGTTCACCTCAGGAGAAGAAGTGGACAATGCTCCTGTATAGACCCACCAGCCCTCCTCTATGAGCCTCCATGGAGGACGGGATAGGCTAGGTGCCCCTAATCGTAAGTCTGAAAAACGAAGAATCAGAGGAAGATGATCGCTGCCTAGGTACGGGCCAATGGAGAATTCAGCTCCTATGAACCTAGGCTCACCTATACAAAGATCAAGGACTGAAGCAGCAGCTGTGTGCAGATCTAACCGAGTATGTAGTCCTGCTGGGGAGAGGAGAGTGAACTGTGATGAGTTTAAGAGGAAACTGAATACTGAGGAACCCGAGGCATCCGGGAACTGTCCGGAAGATCTGGTTCCCAGCAACAATGACGTGCGTTGAAGTCATCGAGAACCAGAGCCGGGGAAGGAAGCTGATCCGTATAATGGTCCAATTCGCTCCGCCCCATACTGGCATGGATTGTATGCCACCAATTTAGAAGCCCAGCCACCCGCCAACTCCATCTGGACTGCCTTGACCTCCAACACACCGCCCTCGAATTGCGACAGGGTAAGAGGCCTGCACTTAATGTTCTCTCTAACCATAACAGCTAACGCCCCCTCCCGACCAGGGGAATCTGTCCTCACAAGATAGGACGTAGCCCTGTAGGTTGAAACTGATCATCGGGCATAACCATGTCTCACATACTCCTATAAATGCTGGCCAGAGTTCATCTATGAACATTTTAAAATACTGAGTTTTCCTAACCAAGGAGTGAGCATTCCAGAACAATAGTGTTAAGTGCACAGGGAGGCCCATCATGAAGGAAGGACAAGTGCTGAAATCCTGGGCAGGAGCTGCTTACAGATGTCCAAGGGGGCAACGCCCTGTAAATAAAAGGAAAGTGCTTCAAGTAGGATGTGGAGAAGAGGAGAAAAAAATTAGGGGTGATGGAATAAGTGCCATTACTGATGGGTGAATCTGGATGTTGTGGTGGTAGGTGAGGGGAAGTATATGGATGCAAGTGTTTCTTATTAGGAGGAGGCTGAGAGGTGCCCCTGTCCTCTGTTCGGACTGGAGTGGTCAACAGTTCCTCCTCAGCTCCCCATTCACCGGAGGGAGGTGGGCGTCTACTTGCTAGATGCTGGGGACGTTGCGACCGCTTGGGATGAGGTGACTGTGATGAGTGTATCACTACATCGGCATAAGAGGCTGGAGATGTGAATACTGTGACAGGCTTGACTGGGATGGGGTCACTGGGAGTCTCGTCTTCCAAATCAACACTTTGGGGCATCAAAGGAGCAAAGCGGTTAGACACTGGGGTGGAAGCACCAGACAGGGATGATGAGACCTGAGACCAGGCCACCCTCTCAAATGGGGTGTGAGGCTGTGGAGGTCGGCTGGTATTTTTATCCAGCGGATGAGAATGGGAAGCCACCTGCAGGATCCGTTGCCCAGCCACACCTAGCACTGCACTGTCACTGCGGAAGAGGGCTGGTAGAGCGCATAGTTCCCTGTTTATGTCCTGTCTGGGGGTTCCAGTCTGGCAACCTTTACTATAAATCTTGTCTGCTGTACAATAAATCGGGCAAGTACGGGAAACTACCCTATGGGCACCCAGGCAAAGATAACAAAATGGATCCCTGTCACAATGAGTCCCATCTTCCCCCTTAAAATGGTGGTGGCTACTACACATGGAGCATCACACTGAGTTCCTGCAAGTGGCAGAGCTATGGCCAAACTGGTGACACTGATAACAGTGCAAGACAGGGAAGCGATATCCTGACACCCTGAAGGACATCCCCCGACACTGAACCCGGACAGGCAAAGGGTCTCAGAACTGCAATCTAACCATCTCTGACTGGCAAGGATCATTAGGTCCTGGAAATTTGGCAGGGAGGCGAGAGGCCTCCACCACAGTGCATGGCTCGAGAGGTCGATCATGGTTCCTGTCAAGAATTTGTAAGGTTCCTAGGAATTCCCCCACATCAGAGTCTAAATCGAGTGGCCCCACTACTTCAAAAGTATACATACCTTCGGTTAATCCCCTGACCTGATGGCACTTGATCTCCCATGGGCCCAGAGTCTGAAGAGCCTCCATGGGAGGGCTAACCTTCGGAAGATCCACTTCCCTCAGCCTGATAACTAAGGTCCGCCCAGATCCCAGTACCTCTGGTTCTCCCTCCCTGAAGTACTTAGAAAAAGGGGCTTTGACAGTGGCATCAGTGATTTTATTTAGATTATTAAATATCCTGCGCCCTGTCCGGTCTTGTAGATGAAACGTGGCATATGGTTCAGGGGATTGTTGGTCACCCACTTCCATAGTGGTCTTACCTGCTGTCCATGGCATTGTAGCGACCTCTACGGGCTTCCCGATATCATTGGTCATACCTTTGTCTGTTGAAGATGTCTTTTTCTTCCCAGCTACCTTGGATTGTTTGACCTGCTGGATGACGGTCACTTCAGGGTAGCCGGCACCCGGCGGGGAGACATCACGGGGCCTCTTGCTGTCTAAGACGGTAGCGTCCATATTTTGTAAAAAAGCCCGCACCACCCGTATCCGGGGCATCGCTTTCCATTGCACCAGTGCTATTCACTGTGCACAACACCCTTGATGGTCACTCCTCCCCAATGCTATCAATAACACCTCTACTTCTGGCAGGATTGGATAAGCACGTCCAACCTGGGCAAGAGGCAGGCAGAGAGTTCCCTCCACTTTCTTTTCTAGTTCACTAATTCTCATAATCA
>JAGKTI010031812.1:0-12044 GCA_018397915.1 Birgus latro
GGATAATCAAGACAAATGATAATCAAGACAAGGGATAATCAAGACAATGGATAATCAAGACAAGCGATAATCAAGACAAAGGATAATCAATGCAAGGGATAATCAAGACAATCTCTAACCTTCACGCTGCTGAGGTTCTTTCGGCTGAACACACTCGTCTGAAACAAGCCTTAGTGAAATATTTAGGCGAGTTAGCAACATCGAAAGGGTAAAACCAGAACAGATAACAGCCAATACGCACAGACAAGCAGTTCTGTATCACACTGAAATCACGAACATTATGGAAAGCAACGAAGTATAGAGTAGAATCCATATAAAAAACTCTAAAAAAATATCATCCATAGAGCAAACTACATCACCAAAAAGTATATAAACATGAACAGCCCCCCCCCAAAAAAAAACTTCGAAAACTATGATCATCATCATTATCCTCCTCCTCCTCCTCCTCCTCTCCATCATCATCATCATCATCATCATCATATTATACCCCACACTACAGTATACGTTAGGCGGAGGGGGGGGGGGAGAAGAATCATACAAGAAAATGAAATATAACAAAATATAAACAATAATAATAAAAAATAAACTAGGAAAACATTAATAAAGAAGGGGGAAAAGAATAGAAAATAAACAAGGAAAAACAATACAAAAAAATCAAGGAAAATATTATTAGCTTCAGTCACCAAATAAACACTTACAATAACACTAGATCACTAAAATAACTAAATGAACATGCTATAACATCAAATAACATCAGCAGTAGGGAGAACAACTGACAAGGATCACAAACCAGTAACACACACAATCACCGCATAACAATAATAACACACACATATAACACACAATCACCGCATAACACAATATCACCTACAATAACAAAAACAAACAACACACAATCACCATATAACACAATATCACCAACAATAACAACCTCACTGGAACAATAATAACACCACAGCTACCACAATATCACCAGTACCACAACATCACCACCATCACGTCGCCAGTACCATAATGACCAGCGCCACTAACACCACAACAAAAACCACCACAATAACGTATGCAACATCATAACCACGCTGATAACACCAAACCCATGACGGAAACACCAGCTAGAACAAGACTGTCAACACCGTTCCCCTCACACACACACACACACACAACGAATAACATCATAATTATCTCTACTCCATTTGCCATAACTGTATAATTAAATGACCATCTCTAAATTAACACCATAACCACTATAACACCAATAACAAAAATAATATAACACAATAACACCAATAACACAAACAACTTAACACAATAACACCAAAACATAACACAATAACACTAGTGATAAAATTAATTATAACGAAGAGAATAACGCCAATAACGTAACACCATGATAACACTTAACACCACTCTATATAACACCCAGGCTGCTTCAGTACTGCTTTCATTGTACCATTATCACCACCATAGCGACAAAAATAATAACTGACATAACACGAATAACAAGAACTACCACAATCACACAAACACCGCACTCAATAACACTGATAACACCATAACCAGTAAAATAACAGCAATAACACCATAACCACCACAATAACACCATAACTACCACAATAACACTAATAATACCATAACAGCACAATAACACCATAACCACAACAATACCACTAATAACACCATAACAGCACAATAACACCATAACCACCACAATACCACTAATAACACCATAACAGCACAGTAACACTAATAACACCATAACGACCACAGTAACACTAATAACACCATAACCACCACAATAACACTAATAACACCATAACCACCACAATAACACTAATAACACCGTAACCACCACAATAACACTAATAACACCGTAACCACCACAATAACACCAATAACACAGTAACAGCACAATAACACTAATAACACACCGTAACAGCACAATAACACCATAACACCGTAACCACCACAATAACACTAATAACACCATAACAGCACAATAACACCATAACACCGTAACCACCACAGTAACACTAATAACACTATAACCACCACAATAATACTAATAACACTATAACCACCACAATAACACTAATAACACCGTAACCACCACAATAACACTATAACAGCACAATAACACCATAACCAGCACAATAACACTAACAACGCCATAACCAACACAATAACACCATAACCAGCACAATAACAGCATAACTACCACAATAACACTCTAATAATACCATAACCAGCACAGTAACACTACAAACACAATAACACTCTAATAACAGGTCAATAACAGTCTTCATTAACAGGTGCAGCGAAGACCAGGTACGAAAAATACCGGGTAATAACTTTAAATAACCCAATACAGGTAATAAGAGATAATTAACAGGTAGTTCGGAAATAGCGCATAACACTCCCTATCCTACTTCTCTTTCCCCCCTTTATCTTCTCTCCTCTCCTCTCCCTCTTTCCCCTTCCCCTTCCCTCCCTTTCTACTCCCTCCTCTCCTCTTCCCACCACCACCTTTTCCTTCCTCTTTTTGTCTTCCATTCCCTTCTTTTCTCTCATCTTGTCTCCTTCTTTCCCCTTTCCTCCTCTTGCTTCCTCCTCCTCTTCCTTCCTCCTCTTTCCTCTTCTTTATTCTTCCCTGCTGTTCTCTTCCCTCCTCTCAGCCTCTCCCATTCCTTTCTTTCTCTCTCTCCTCCCCCTCCCTTCCTTTTTCCACTTCCTGTCAATTCCTTCTCTGTCCTCCCTCTCCAGTTTCTTCCTTGTCTCTTTTCTCTTCCTCACCTCCTCTCCCCCTTCCCACTCCTCCGCTCCCTCTCCTCTCCTCCTCTTTCTTTCTCTTCTCCCCTTTTCTCCTTCCTTCATCCCCCACCCAGGAGGTAATGGGTGGGTTGGAGTAGGGGGAAGGGGAGGGAAAGGGGGCAGGGGTGTGTGTGGGAGGGAAGAAGAGGGGAAGGAAGAGAGGGAGTATTGGGAAAGAAGGACGGGGAAGGGGAAGGGGAAGGGGAAGAGAAAAAGAGGGAAGAGGAAGGACACATGAAGGAAAGAAGGAGAGGGGAGGGAAAACGGAAGTCAGGGAGTATGGGAATGGGAGGAAGGAGAGGGAAAGAAAGGGAAGGGTGGGTAGGTAGAAGTAAGGGGAGGGGCGTGGCCATCGAGGGGGGACGGAGGGGAGGAGTGAGGGAGTAGATAAAGGAAGGAAAGGGAGGGGAGGAGAAGAGGAGAGAAAAGGGTGGATAAGGGAGAGAAGAAGCGAAGTGGGGAAGGAAAATGAGAGTAGAAGATACTGTGTGTGGTGAGGGAAGGGGAGGAAATTGTGGGGAGAGGGGGGAATGAGGATGGGAGGGGGTTGGAGGGAGGAGAGGGGGGAGATGGAGAGAAAAGAGGAAGGAGGGAAGGGAGGGGAGTCCGTGGGGGGAAATGGAGGCAGAAGAGGAGGTGGGAGAGAGAAGAGGTTGGGGCGGAGAAGAGGAGGGAGAAGAGGGGGGGGGGTAGTGGCTCGAGAGGGAACAGCTGGAAATGAAAAAGGAGTTAGAGAACGAAGGGGAGAGAAGTGAAAGGCAGAGATAAAGTGGGGAGAGGGAGAGAAGAAGAAAGAGGGGAGTTATGAGGAGGGGAGGAGGAGAGACGAGGAAGAGAGATGTAGAGAATAGGAAGGGAGGAGCAGGGAAGAGAAGGGGAGGCGTAGACGAGAGGAGGAGGAGTACATAGGAGTACACAGGAGTACATAGGAGAGAGAAGTAGGGGAGGTGAGGGTGGATAAGAAGAGGGAAGGGTGGGATGGTTGAACAGAAAATAGGTGGAAGTAAGGAGGGGAGGAAGAGGAAAGAGGAGAGACGAGGGAAGCGAACAGAATGTAAGAGGAAGAGAAAAGGAAGGGAGGGAGAAAGGAGGAGGGGAGGGGGATAGATAACGAGAGGGAGAGGAAAGAGGAGAGTAAAAAGTAAAAAAAGTAACAGGAGGGGAGAGGGGAAGTGAGTGGGGGAAGGCGACAGCAGAGGATTGGAGGGAGGGGTGATGTGGGACAGGCAAGAAGAGGGGTTTGTGTGGGAGGGAAGGGGGTGAATGGGGGAAATAGGAGAGGGGAGGAGGTGAGAACAGGTGAGGGAGATGTGAGGGAAGACGATATGAAAGGGAGATTAAGAGGAAGGGTGAGGGGTTAGTGAAAAGAGGATTTGAGCAGGGAGAGGGTGGGGGTATAGGGAGAGAAGGGGGTGAGAGGGGAATGGGATGGCCGTTAGTTAGGAGGGGGGAGGAGGGGGATCAGAGAGGGGTAGGTGGAGATCAGAGGGAGATATGAGTGGGAAGGAGGGGGACTTTGAGTGGGATGAGGATGAGGATCAAAAAGGGGTGTGGAGGGGTTGGGGGAGGGGAGGAGGAGGAGAGGGGAAAAGATATAAGTGGAAAGGGGAAGGGGAAGGGAGGAGAGGAGATATGAGATGGGAGGAGCGTAATCAGAGTAGGGTGGGTGTGGGGTGCTCCATGGCAGGGAATATGAGGGGAAGGGGACAGGAGGGGGAAAGGTAAGAGTGAGGGGATTGAGGGGATCAGAGAGGGGTGTGGGGGCTGGTGGGGGCTGGGTGGGAGGGAGGACGTATGAGTGAGTTGGGTGTGAAGAGGTGAAGATATGACTACGAGGGGGAAGGGGATCAGAGTAGGGTGGGAGGGGGTGCAGACGGTGGGCAAGGGAAGGGAGGGATGGGATAAGAATGGGAACGGGAGGGGAGGGAGGAGGGAGTGGGGTGGGTGTGATCTTTGTGGAAGGGGATAGAAGGGGAGGAGGTATGCGTGGAAATGGGGAGAAAGGGGGATGAGAGGGGTGTGTGGGAGGTGGGGAAGGGAGTGTCAAAACTAGCGATAGAACGGCCCATGTTCACCGACTGATGGTAATGGTGATGGTTATGGTGGGGGGAGGGGAATGAGGGGGCAGGGGGAGGGAGGTGGGGGAGAGAATGAGAGGAAGAGGAGGGTGGTACGCAGTTTTGGCGGGGTGGGGAGGAGGGTGCAGGAGTGTGTGGATATGTGCACTCTGTAGTTACGGTGTTGCTATGATGTAATTATGATGCACTTACGACGTTATGGCGGTTATGGTATAGTTATGGTGGGTATGGTGTAGCTATGTGGGCTACTTGTTGTGTGTTATTGTGTAATTATGATGTAGTTATTTTGTACCTGAGGGGTAGTTATGCTGGTACTGTGTTGTCACCGTGTGTTTTAGTGTACTAATGGTGTAGCTATTGTGTACTTAATGTATAGTTATGGTTATAGTGAATAGGCAGTATGGTCCGTTATGGTGTAGTTATGATATGGAGTAATGATGTGGGGCGTGTTAGGGTGTACTGTAGTTACGATATGGTGTAATTATGGTGGGAACAGTGGAGTGTTGAAGCTGACCCCTGCACTAGAAGAAATCTCATCCCCCTCCCCCAGCTGACCAAAATCGTCCGGCAATTAACAAGAGCATCGTATGACTGAAGAAGGGGCAGTGAAGGGGTTGATGGGAAAGGAGAGGAGCGTGCAGTTGGGCAGGAAGGGAGGGCATATCCAGTGAGGTTAAAAGGGGGGGTTGGGTGTAAAAACTGGGCATTTATAAAAGGGGGCATAAATGAACTGGCCATAAAAAGAGGGGCATGAAAGAGCGAACTGCGAGGTGAAAATGGAGGGTACAAAAAAAGGGGAAACCATGAACGAAAAAGAGGCGTGAAAAAAGGTGGCATACGTCAGACAGGAGGAGCATAAAATAAAGGGCATGTGAAAAAAGAGGGCATGAAAATGGAACGTGCAAAAATGGAGGGGATGCGTGCACAAGGACGTTACATAAACATATGGAAATTTTGGCCAGCAGCAGCATAGGAAAAAAAAAATATCATGAACGGCACACACATACTCTGACAGAATCAAAAACGTATTGCTGCAACAAATGGTACTCTGAGGCACGCTAAAAATAATCAGTAACATGGTCAATATTATCATTATTTTTCCTATCCCAATTTCCCGTAAGCAATGGGAGAGCAAAACAACAACACTACTACTACTACAACTGATAATAATAATAATAATAATAATAATAATAATAATAATAATAACCAGATATATTAAACAACCATGATACAACACTCAGTACGTTCAACCACCAAACAACACCCCCAAAAATAACAGTCAGAATTACTCAACCTCATAATATTCTCGTATTTAATCTTTTCACTACCACCATTCTTTTGTTATGGTCCGGCTATCCCTTTACCATTTAATTTCACTCAGGGGAGATTTCTCGGTCTGGACAGGGTTAATATAGCCTTCACTAACCCTCTAACAAGCACAGGTCCTTCCTAGGCTGAATGAAATCGTCTGGTGGCAGCGAGAATAAAATAGAGGACATGGTCGGTCTGAAGGGGTTAGATGGCAATCAGAAGTCAGGTTTCATACTTACTCTCTCCAGCTTAACCCCTTCAGCACGATGGCGTTTTCTAGTTTAATACCTTCAGGCTAATTATGTATTCTATATTTATGTTATATTTTTCATCTCTGGAGATGCTACCATACTGACCCCCTTGATCACGGTACGTCTCCCCTAAGCAGAAGAAAATCGTACAGGGGCAAGAATATAAAAGTGAAAACCATGACCCCGAACTTAAGGAACTGTATAATTATAAGGTTGTCAGTTTATTTTTGTCATTAATTTCACAGCCACAACACATTTCACAACCGAATTAGAGTCAAGAAAAGGAAAACAACAAATTTATATAATTATAGCGCTACCATATGCTTCAACACAACAACAATAATAACAACAACAACTACTACTACTACTTCTACGACTACTAGAGTGAATGTCAGAAGTGCAAAAAATACTAAAACACAAGGCTTTCCAACAAAACGAAACCACTGTGAAGCCTTGGTCATCTTGCCAAATGGTAAAGCTCTTTCATAAACACGGAGGCTGACCTTTGACCTAAGCCGGTACAGGATTAGAACAGAGGCTGCCAGCAAAAATAGACAACAGGACCAACTAAGAAAGCAACTGAAGCGTATCTAAAAAGGAGAAACACAAGACCCAGAGGCGTATGTGAAGTACAGCTATAAAGGAAAAATTATGAAAAAGGGAAAGAATTAACGCGCCAGACAGGTATGTGAAGCGCAGGTAGAAGAAAAAATAAAGGAACGAGCAAAAAGTGTATGTGAGACGCATCTGTTACGAAAAAATAATCAAAAGGAATAGGAAAAAGAGCTGACCAATGGAGTATCTACATCGCATCAACAAAAAAAGACAAATAAAAAAAGGAAAAGAAAATGAACCAAAAATGTATAAAAAGCAACATCTATACAGGAAAAAAAAAAATGCACAGATGGATACACTGGGGAACTAAGAAATCGCTACACCTCTTCACTGCTATGACGGCTTGTATTATTTATTTTTACCATCTGAAGACGACTTTATTCATCTTAGGAGACTTTGTGAACTGCAGGTGTTGGATGCAGCCTTCACTTGCTTCCTTCAGTATACCAAAGCTGAATATAATCATGCAAGGTAGTTGATTTCTCTGCTTTCCTATTGCCCTAGAATTACACATGCAGCATAACCCCTCTTCAGCCTCGTAGTGAAGGGGTTGATACTACACTTGGCTGAGTCTTGACATTAACTGTACACATTCCAAGAAGAAAAAGATCAACAACAACAACAAGAACCAAAACACTAATGATTAATAATGTGAATACAAATTAGAGCCTATCCACTCAGGTAATTGGTAAACGATAAGGTAATGAATACAGTCTTCTGCGACATACCTGGAGCAAAAATTAGGAAGAAAAAATGTTTTGCTATATGCTATTTATGTTAGTATGCATTTTTTTACTCTAACTTGGCCAAAACATAACATCTCATATTCGGTGCAGAGCCGTGGCATGAGATTAGCCTAAGAATATTGCAACAGTCACGAAGAAGCACTACAGGAAGAATGTAGAGCTGTAGTAGTCTTTTATTGTGACTAAGCTATGTGAAAAAATCTGCATAAGGAGGAAAGTCTAGGCTAAGTTAAAGTGACAAAAGTATAGTCATGCAATAAGCCAGCCAGCATTCCTCCATGATGAGCATGCGGGCAGGGTGCGGGTATGACGGACCTCCTGCGGTTTGCGGACGCTGAAGCGGCGGGCGCGTGGCGGCGGCGGCGGTGGCGGCAGTGTGAAGGAGCTGTAGAGTGAGGATGGGCGGGATCCCTGTGAGGAGCGGGGTGAGGTGGAGGCCGAGGACAGCGGCGTGGCCTCCCGCAGGTCCGTATGGGAGCGGGAGGAGGCACGGGCCAGGGACAGGGCCTGGTACCGCCATGCTAGGCTGGCAGCACCACCCTCACCACCGCATGTCTGGCTGTGGTAATCCGCATACTGCGGCTGCTCAGGGGCCGGGGCACAGCGCTGGTCAGGGCCGGGGGACAGCGGCGGCACGAAGGTGGTGAGATCGAAGGGCGGCGGTCTGCGGGGCTGGCGCGGTGAGCCTGGCAGGGACGGTAGGCGTGACACATCCTCCAGGCCACCATCCGAAGGGGCGGACTGTCGGGGAGGGGGGCGCAGCTCCTCAGGGGGTTGCATGGTGCTTAGCAACATCTGGTGAGGGTACGCGCCCCCCAGGCCCGCCCCCATCAACCCCCTTTCCACCGGGGCCGGCTCATTCGGCAGCGCCCAGGGGTGAGCTGGATGGTGGGTCCCGGGGCCGGGGTCGGGTAGTGGCACATTGTACGCTGATGACTGTGGCAGGGGCTGCGGGGCGGGGCGGCGCGTCAGGGAGTGTGACTGTAGTACGGGGCCGGTGCCGGAGCAGGGGCTGGGGCCCAGGTGGAAGGGATGGGAGTGCCGCCGTGCCTGTGACGGTGACGCCTGTAGCTGCCTGATGGGGGTCTCCACACCCCCACCTCCCCCCTCCTCGCCCCGCCGCTCCCGGGTGATGAGGACAGGCTGGGGCGGGGCGGAGGTGGGTCCAGGTGCCGGGGCGGGGGTTTTGTGGTCAAGGGCGCCCCGCAGCAGCACCTTGTACCCGCACCCGTCACAGTGGCCCCCCGACGACGCCTTCCAGCAGCCGCACAGCCCCGCCATGCCGCCCCCGCCCCTCACTCCCGCCCCGCCCCGCCCAACCCAACCCCCACCCTGCCCCGCCACGTCCCCGCCACCCCCGCCCGGCCCCGCACCGCCCCGACGCTCATCACTGGACCCCGCGTCTGACTCAGAGGCACGCACTGTCGCTGGGGCGGGGGCGGGGGACTGGGTGGCGGGGCGAGGGGGGGTGGGGGCACGAAGGGAGGGAGGTGAGGGGGTGTGGGGTCGGGGCAGGCTCACGGGGCGTGGCGCATGGGGTCACAGCACGCAGGGTCACGGCCAAGGTAGGTCAGGCCACGGAGAGATCATTGGGAGGTCAACAGTGCTTACACCATCTCACGTTTTCTATATCCTCATTAAGTCTGTTTTCTATAGCCGCACCAGGTCCGTCTTCTGTACGTCCAGGATTCACCTCAAGTTCCTATATAATACTGTCTCTGATGAATTTCTTTTCTTTTTAGATTTTTTTTTTTTTTTACAGAATTATGTATAGCTGAAAAGGAATACCTCACAAATTAATAACATCAAAATTAAAACTGAATATTTTCCCCTTCCATAACATCACGGAAAATTACAGAACCAACAGTATTACTATTATATTTTTATTAAATCATGATGGAAACAATCTCACAAATTAATAACCACGAACATCCAGAAACACTTAGGAAAAAAAAAAAAACTCCACATTTTTCGTCCCTCATATAACCACAAATGTCAGTCTTAATCACTCCATCAACTTTAACTTTTTCCTTGATGTCTGGTCCGCCAACGTGAATGAAGGAAATACTACGTTGGGGGAGTAAACAAAACCACGTGCGTCTTTGTTATTGTTTTGAGGACACCAGCTGTTTCGTTGCCATGGAGTTAAGACGAGGGAGAGTTAACGTTTCCTCTTGAGAAGTAGTTTACCTTGCATATACATGAAAACTAACAGACTTGACAGGCATACACATTCAGATACACATGCATTTTGTACATACAGCCTCTTCACACAGACAAACGATATGCTGTATAAATTAGACATACACACTAACTTATATAAATACTCATACGAATACACAGGATCACGTACACACACACACACACACACACACACACACACACACATAAAAACAAATAATTCACACATTATACAAAAAAATACAGAGATATGTATGAACCTGTTACTTCACCATCATCATCCTACCTCTTTTTTCCCACTAATAAATGCAATGGGTAGGATCCAAATATTGCAGCAGAGACCATAAAAACAGACCTATTAACCGAGTGCCCAGTGCAGTGAGCCACGCACTCATCCAATCATCATTCAAGCCTTCGAACACATAGGGGTTAAGTACACACGAATATCATACAGACACATCCGATACGGTTTATATATCCATTACACATTTATATCAACATATATATAGGATTCGAACACAACAGACAAACACACGGAGCTAGTGACAAAATACACATTATAAATACTGTACAAACACAAAATACGCAAAACTAACATATATACACTCATTAATACACATAAACACATCAATGCACACACACACAGACTCACACACCACCAACATTAAAACACACACACACACACACACACACGTCTAATTAAACAGCACTTGTACACACACAGGCTCACACGTCAATTATAGAGTTTAAATGCATCTCACTGGAGCCAAAGGGTGTGAACTAATGGGCTCTGTGTTTTGCGTTAATTAGTACATTCTCTCTCTCTCTCTCTCTCTCTCTCTCTCTCTCTCTCTCTCTCTCTTCTGTTCCTCCTTTTCTTTATCTGTCTGTCTGTTTGTCTCTTATTAGTTCTTAAACTTATGAAAATGAAGAAGTCACGCACAATTAACAACACTAGGAACAGTCTTTTGAGTTAAATCTGCACCCCTTTCAAAGGCAGAGAGTCAGTGGAGATTTGACTGAAGTGTTTAAGTGGGATAAGTATTTTAATACAGGCTTTATTAGTAAAGTTTTAAAAGTGAGAAGGCAGGAGAGAACGCGCACAAATGGTTCAAGTTAGAGAAATTTCATCCTAGCAGGGAGAAAGAAATTGGCCTGGAAACACAGTAGTGAATGAATGGAACAAGTTAACGTGCAAAATAGTCCGTGCTAAGTACTGAACATAGTAAACTTAGCACGAATGTACACAGGGAGCTTCAAGAACAGGCTAGATGGGTAAACAACTGGGAAGGGCTGGGTGTGAGACTCGCTCCTGTCTCTAGAGTATTCTGAACAAGTTTATTGTACTCTCTTTCCCTCTTCTCTGTTTTTGGTTGCAGTATAGGACAGAGGTATTTTTATTTTCTTCGACCATTTCAACAAAATTTTCATGCCGTTTATTCTTATATTGTGTGTGGTATTCCTTCAACTATTCCAATATATTTTTCCTGTCCTCACGTTTTCCTCCCCAGCTAAGATGGAGGGCCCGGTGGGTAGGGGAGAGCTTTTAATTTTTTGCTATCTTTGTCATATTCTTGTAGCTGAGAAGAAACTGCCATGCGAGGGCCAACTGGTCTTTACTAGTGCTGTTTTTCTCATGTTTGTATTATTAAGGCCTTACCACTTAGTAAAGACCACAGGATCCAAGGAGTTTGGGTAGCTTAGGACTCTCTCTCTCTCTCTCTCTCTCTCTCTCTCTCTCTCTCTCTCTCTCCACAAACTTCCTCCTCTCTTTCTCCCCATCTTAATCCCCCCTTCCTCCTTCCCACTCTCACTGTCTGTCTGTCTGTGTCTGTCTGTCTCTGTCTGTCTGTCTGTCTGCCCCTCTCTCTCTCATTTTCCCCTAAGAGGCAATCATTATTTTTACAAATTTACTCACGTGAAAAAGTCAGTACCTAAGTTTTCGTTATGAGGAAGCAAAAATGATGATGATGATGGTGATGGTGATGATGATGATGATGACGAGGAGGAGGAGAAGGAGAAGGAGAAGGAGAAGAAGGTAGAGGTGGGTGGTC
>JAGKTI010031813.1:0-12043 GCA_018397915.1 Birgus latro
GAGAGAGAGAGAGGAGGGGGGGGGAGTTGCACATCTACACTCCGATGTCTGTTAATTCATTAATGCTGCAAGCAGACAGGTGGTGGTGGTGGTGGTGGTGGTAGCTGTGGTGGTAATGGTGGTGGTGGTAGCTGTGATGGTGATAATGGTGGTGGTAACTTGATGGTGATTGTGGTGGTGGTAGCTCTGATGGTGTAGCTGTGATGATGGTTGTGATAGTAGTTGCTGTGGTGTGGTGTTAGTGGTTGTGGTAGTAGCTGAGGTGGTGGTGGTAGTGGTAGCTGTGATGATGGTGGTTGTGGTAGTTGTGAAGATGGTTGTGGTGATGGTGGTAGCTGCGATTTTGATGGTGGTTGTGGTGGTCGTTGCTGTTCTGAGGCCCCTGTTTTTCCCAGTGAAGGATCTCTGTCAGGTCGAGGAAAATCATTCTGGCGATATCAGCAGAAAATTGAGAAATCTCGATATTTTCTTTTAAGTATATCTTTACTGGTTAGGGTTTCTTTGAGACTACTTTTAACTTCCTTGCTACAAGAAGTGGCTGAGAAAATTGTCTGACAATAGCAAGAATAAGCTAAATACATCCTTGTACGGAAAGCGTTGAGAAACTTTTCAACCCTCCACTTCGAGGGTTTATTAAGAGCTAAATAAATCTGTCTGGCGGTAGGTGGAATGGATTAAAAACACAGTTAACATGTCTAGAATACTCTTTCCCTGTGAGCGGTTTCTCAGGCCGAATGAGACTTAAGTGGAGCAATATTGAAACATAATAGGCAGAGATGGATGATTTCTCCTTCACTGTAGTGGGTCTTTCTCAAGCTGAACAAGATCTTATGCTGAAATGAATGTGGCATGGAGAAAAGAGCTGTCAGTCGTTTTTGTGGCTACTCAGTAACGATCCCTCTTACCACGACAAGCTGTTTTTCATTATTATCCCTGACTTGATCCTCTAATTTCGTCGGCGCAGAAAGCTTTGTAACACCGCTTCCTTGCCGATTTATTTTGCAAACTATCCCCTTCTCATGCATGAACTCGTAAGTCTTGTTACTACTGAGGAAGAATGCACAGATATCGCAAACGAGATTATTAAAGCAATATATACAGAAATGATTTGATAAGGAACAGGGAAACCTCCTTTACAGCGAGAATACAGACCTTGGTGTACCTGTCTCCCATCTCTTGTAACTCATCACTTCCTCACATTCTATCTCTCATACACTCTTCCTCTTTCTCAAATTCTCTCTTTCATACACTCTTCCTGTTTCTCACACTCTCTCGTACACTCTTCCACATTCTCACATTCTTACCCACATGTACGAGTATTCCACTTTTCCTCCATTTCGTTCTTGGTCTAAGTTTTCTTCATCCTCCAGCTACCTCCTCACCTTCACTCTCCTTGATACTTTCCCATCTTTCTTTTCGATCGCGTTCTTGGTTTACCTCTCCTTCTTCTTCCAGTCACTCAACTCACATTCATTGACAATATTAGACTCTCTCTCTCTCTCTCTCTCTCTCTCTCTCTCTCTCTCTCTCTCTCTCTCTCTCTCTCTCTCTCTCTCACTTTTTCTTCCTCCTCCAACCAATCCTCTCTCATAAACCCTCTCTAATATGCAACCCCGCCTTCATTTTTTCTTTCTCTTCCTCTACTTCTCTTCCCTCATCTTCCTCTTCAAACCATCCCACTCACACATACACCCTTCCTCATACACTCCATTTACCCCATAAGTTCTTTTTATGAAGTGTTTACGTAGCAGTTTGGGTGACAAAGTTTACGGTGTGATAAAACCTGTATTTCCACTGAACTAAGAAGGGTATGCAGTGAGAGAGAGAGAGAGAGAGAGAGAGAGAGAGAGAGAATGAAGGCAAACATGAAAGAGAACAGAAGTCAATATATTTATACATAAACATATATAAATACCTTTTTATATGCATATTCATACACACATATTATGCAAACACACAAACAGACAGGACGACAAAGGGAAAGACAAGATATGAGAGAAGAGAGGAATCGATACACAGGAAGATATCAGAGCCAAAAAAAAAAAACGGGAGAGAGAGAGAGAGAGAGAGAGAGAGAGAGAGAGAGAGAGAGAGAGAGAGAGAGAGAGCACCCTTGATATTTGCTGTGTCGTAGTTGTTGAGGTCAATTAGATGCCTGACTACTTTTTAATGTTCTTGTCGGGTGGCTGTCAACAGGGGTGCTGAGGCAGGAAGGGCAGGGATGGAGGGAGAAGAGGAAGAAGAAGGGGAGAAAGAGGAGAAGGAACAAGAAATAAAAAAAACGTAAAAGGAACACAAAGAGGTTACAAACTACATAAATAATCAGAACAGGAGAATTACGTGCAAAACTCTATAATAATAATCTAAGTCACTTTCAAGAGGCGATTAAAGGGAAGATGCAGTTACAAGGGGGAAAACTCATACTGACTGAGGCTGCGATAAGCGAGATAGACTGATAGCAAGATGAAAGGATGTTTACTGATACAAATAAGCTCATACATACATACTCTATAGGCTACTGTACGTGCACACATGTTTTGTCAAGGAGGCGGTTGGATGCTGATAGTTAATTAGATAAGTCTGTTAAAAATACATGGATACATCCCTTCAGACATGTGGACAGACAGAGACAAAAACAACGACGAACAAAAATGTATAAAGCATGCATACGTTAAGATTGAAATAAAGACAGACAGATCCTCGATACTATGATGGACAGAGACAGAGGCAGAGGGACTGACAGGGACAACTGGTAATATATACAAGCAATTGGAAAGACACGGGACGCAGGGAATATCAGAAGAGTGGATGGAAACAAAGGTGAACGGATACAGATACACAGACAGACAGACTGATAGATATATAGAGATATATTGACTGATTCTTTCATTGATTCACTGACTGATTTATTGTTAGAGTTTTGATAGTTAAATTAATAGACAGACGGGTAAACAGAGATAGATTGATTACGAGCAAGCGAGGGAAGCGAGCAAGCGATGTTTTCTCACAATTAAGTTTGGAAATGTGCGGCCCTTCCCGACCCGGCCCGACCCGACCCTACCGTCACATGAAGTAGAGTTGAAATTCTTTCTGCATGTAATACATTAATTCATTCAATTTTGTCTTCAACTATAAACTCACCCATAAAGAACCCCTTGGAATCTCGAGTTTTCCCGTGGAGCGTTTGGCTCTAATCGGTGAACGCCCCAATTACGAAATCAAATTGACAAAAGTTTTCCGTCGCAACACTTTATTTTTGGCATCATCTCAAGCAATTATATAGCGAAGATTCCGCCTATAATTTTATATGAGAGGGAAATTGTGAAAACATGGAGCTCGTTCGCTCGTCACTCGCCCACAAAGCGTACATTACTGGTGACAGACAGACTGTATACATAATGATGCATAGGTAGATGGCTAGACTGCAAACATATAATACATAGATAGATGGATAGACAGATAGATAGGTAGATAGACAGACTGCATACATACAGTGTTTACATACATACACACAGCTAGACAGACATATAGATAGATACGGTAAACGGACAGGTTTGGTAAATTAAAGGATATCAGTTGGATGGTTGATTGACTGACAAATAATAGATTGATTTGTGTTCTAAGTCTACTTTTTCATGCTGAATCCAAATATGAAGTAAGGTTTTTCCCATCACGCTTAGTTTTCTTGTGACGCCATGTTCATACGTTCGTCATATACCATGATTACGGGATACAGTATTAATGTTAATTTGGTATTAAGCAGAAATTTTCCTGTATAATTAATATTTTATTCCTTTGGAGAGAAAGATAATGTTGGCAGGATCAATTTGGTCAGAGCAGCAGACAGTGCAGGTGGAATCATGTTTAGACCTGTTCAGACATGAGCCTAGTTTCTGTGTGTAGAGCAGCTCCAAGTCAGTCTGCTTGTAGATGGCACAGTGTTAGCGGCTAGCGTGTGTTGCTCCTTTCTTAAGTATTACTTCTTTTCATTTTACACCTGTGTTGTGTTCATCTAGATGCTTTTCATGCCGCAGAACAATCTTAACCATCCTAATTCCTTCTGCTATGTATGTGGTGAGCTAACTTTCAAATCCCAGAAACGGAACTTTACACCATTTGTAAAAAATGCAATTAACTTTATTTCGGATGTAATGCAGGTGATCAAGACAAGAGTAGGGCCCATCACATTTATTGTGTGACATATGCAAGACTATACTCAGTTTTTTCTTTTATCAAGGCGAAGATGCAATTGACAGGTTGGTGAAGATTGGCTGAATGCAACATTGTTTCATGATCTCTTTATTATTAATTGACAACATTTATATGAGGGGGAAATTTGAGTTAGTAAATGTTATTTGGACATGTTGCATTCAGCCAACTATCATCAACCTGTCAAATGCATCTGCGCCTCATTAAAAAAAAAAAAAGAGTATAGTCACAGGATGGCGAAGCTGTTCGCATTACATGCCATTTGTTGTTCCAGTGATTTGGAGGGAGCTGTAAGATCACCCGACAGTCTGTTATTTATGCCTTGTACATACAAAAGAGATCACTTCAAAAACATAGAGCTCAGTGAAATACCTTAATCTACCATCTGCAGTGAAACCAGTTCCCCACAAAGCTGAACTTCCAGTACCAAATCCTCTAGAGCATGGAACTTTAAGTGATAAGAAATCAAGCGAAGATGGAATATGTCACGAAGACAAAGATGAAGAAATTCCTGATCCAACATTCCAGGCTACCTGTTCTTCCAATGAACCACATTTACTGTCACAAGGAGATCTGAATGACCTTTATTTGGACTTAGCGAAGAATCAGACTGAACTTTTAGGTTCAAGATTAAAGGTTTGGATCTTCTGTAGCGTGATACTAAAGTTTGCTTTTTTTTTTTTTCCGCTGCAGCCATGATAAATTAAAAAATGCTTCCCTCAAGAGGATGGACTTGTGCTTTGTAAAGATGCTAATTCAGTCATGGGGGCTCTTGGTCATGAACGCAGTGTGGACGAGTGGCGCTTGTTCACTGACTTCCTAAAAGTCATCTTGAAAGCGGTCCTTCTTCATAACGGAAATATAATTATTTCCTTCTGTACCTATTGTACGTGCTGCAGACATAAAAGTCATACGGCAACACAAAATTGCTCTTTAAAAAAGCTCAGTAGCAAGAAATATGAGGAATATCTGTAGAGGTCTAAAGGTCACTGCACTTTTGCTGGGGTTGCTGCTAAGTTACACAAAGTACTGTTGTTTATATGTGAGTGGAACAGTAGGGACAGGCAAAAATACCTCATTCAGAGGATTGGCCCAAACGTACCCCACTTGTTCCAGGCAAGAAGAATGTTATGAACAGTCCACTTGTTGACCCTGAGAGAGTGTACCTTCCTCCTTTACACAGCTAGCTCCGACTTGTGAAAAACTTTGTTAAAACAATGGATAAAGTGCAAACTGGAAATAAGTCACCTGAGAAGTAAGTTTCCCCAGATTAGTGATGCTAAGATTAAAGAAGGTACTTTTTATAGGCTCTCAGGTCAGAGAATTGCAAAGAGATGAGAGATTTGAAGGAGACATGAATGAAGTTGAGAAAGCTGCGTGGCAGAGTTTCAAAAGTGTCTGCACAAACTTTTTGGTAAATAGCAAGATCGAAAGCTATCCTGAAATAGTGGGTGATCTTAAGTCCTACCAAACAGTGGAGTGCAGTATGTCAGCAAAGATTCATTTTTTTGGACTTTCCCTTAGACTCCCCCCCCCCTGAAAACCAGGATGTGGTGACCGATGAACACGGTGAGGATTTTCAGCGGGACATTTCTAACATGGAAATGCTTTACCAAGGCAACGGGAGCCCCAGTATGCTGGCTGACTACTGCTGGAATCTTGAGAGAGACATTGTTGAGGCAAAATGCCACAGAAAATTGAACAAAGATACTTTTTAAACTATTAGTTTGAGTTTTTAATTGGTCTGTAAATATATGGGTATTTAAAAATAAAATTGCAGGTCGCTCAAAAACCTTACCTGAAAGAGAAATTTTACAAAGGCGTTTGGATTCAGCAAAAAGTAAAAAAAAAAAAAAAAAATTGGAAACGTATTTTCATCCTTGGGACACGATTTTTTTTTTTTTCCCAGTGTAATGGATACGAAGACGTACGTTTATGCATAACGTACACAAAGAGAAAATAACAGACAGATAGAAAAAAAACAGGTAAACAATTAAGGGATAATGTATACAACTTGAAAGAACTTAGAGGGCACAACTTTCTCCAATGCCAAAGAAACGTATGATTTACCGCTGTAATTCCTTTTCCATCCAGCCTAATACTTTTACGGTCTCATATGGTCAGGTAATTCTACGTTCGTAGTCTACCCAGTTACACAATACGAGGGCCGCAAAATATCGCCATCACCAATAAAATTACTGATTTAGCGATCCGAATCCACCTCAGATCCCAATCAACCCATCCTTGATCCACTGCCCATCTATCTAGTACATTTCACTGAAATCTGATAACAATTATTATTGGATATACTGTCCACAAATAGAGTGGGAACCTCCGTCTCACTTTGTTGGCGTTGATAACAACGTAGCTCACAGCGTGACATACACAGCATTATATCATCATCATATAAATCGTTCTTCCTAATATACATTTTTTTTTCCCCCTGAACTGACATCATTGAAGCTTTTGGAATTTCAGATCCACCTCACATGCTCATTGATCCACGAGAGAGAGAGAGAGAGAGAGAGAGAGAGAGAGAGAGAGAGAGAGAGAGAGAGAGAGAGAGAGAATAACACCCAGCCTACAACCCATCTCACGTGCCCAGTTAACACCCACGCGAGCTCACAAAAGAAGCCAAGAAAAGAATAATAGAAAATGAAAATTTCCCGAGCATAACAAAGGGTGACTATGATAAACACCAGGACCCCCCAGCCTTGCTCCTGACTCGAAGCACACCCACGGCGGATGATTGAGTGTGTCCTGCGTCCTGACCTGGCGCTGTGTGACCTGGCTTACCCTGGTGACTAATGGGAGTAGGTCATGCTAGGTCCAACTGCCTCCCTACGACCTCACACACTTCATTTTTCTTCGGCCTCACACTTACGTTCGTACACTTAGATTTATACAGTTACTTGGATTCGTGTGCTTGTTTTGTATTTGAGCTCTCTCTCTCTCTCTCTCTCTCTCTCTCTCTCTCTCTCCATATCGCTATAAGAATCTAAATGTGAAAGGACGCCCACTTCACTTTTATTCAACCACACAACCCCGATCTACAATTACCAAATTCCCTGTTACCATTTGATGATTCCAGTAATAATTGGAAAGCCTTTTAATGAGTGGTTGGTACGTCTCCCTATGGTTTTTCGTTTGTGGTAGTCCAGTACTTATGAATTAATGAAGAGGCTGCGTTAAAAAAATAAATAAGGGAAGGAAGGAGGAAAGATGAAAGGAAGGAAGGAAGGAAGGAAGAAAAGAAGGAAGGAAAGAAACAAAAAACAGTTGAATGAACGAATCAGTGAAAAAAGAATACGGTAGTAAGAGAGAGAGACAGACAAACAGACAGGAAAATAGAATGAATTAAATAAAATCGATTGAATGAACGAATTAATGAGAGAATGAAGAAGAAGAAGAAGAAGAAGACAGGCAAACGTACAGGAAAAAAGTATAGCTGAAAAGGAAAAAGGAAAAGGGAATGAAAGAAAGAATGAATGAATAAAATAGAAAGATTCAGTAAATCAATGAAAAAGGAAGAAAATTACTGTGACGTGAACCATATCTATTCTGACGTAAGTAGTCCTATCTTGCAGGTAAGAATAAAAAAACCCGGAAAGGAACAATCAGCTTCATTAAGTCACTTCCTAGACAAGTCGTTTCTCAGTGCCAGACATACGGCGGGAAAAAAAAAAAAAAAACAATGCCTAATTCGTGTCTCAACGGGTGTTCTTCCAGTTCTCATTCCTACCTATAATCTGTTCACTCTAACCACGCGTATAATTGCCCTTTTTCCATCTTGTGTTGAGCTGTAACTAGAGATTAATCTTGAGTAGAATATGGTGCTAGTCAAGAAAAGTGCAACTGAAAGGATGTAGGGCTGTAGTATTGTGTTCTTCGCTAAGCTACGTGAAATAAACTGCAAGAGGACGAGAATTTGGCCCAAGTTAAGGTGAAAGAACTATATCTAAACAACAGGACCATCTGAGTTACAGTATGTCCATCAAATTTTGGCTTCAGTGTACCATTCCCCTTATATGTATACAGTGAGGGAGGTATAATACATACAACTATACATATTATATGTATATGTGTATGTATTATACCTCCCTCACTGTATACATCAGTGTCAGGACGCCATTTGAATTAAACCCCTCGATTAAATTTTTCCCCTTTATTCCCGCCATCTCCAGACGATTTTTTTTTTCTTTTAGCTCAGGGGAGACTTCGCAAACCAGAGGAATTAGATAATAACCTTAATAAATATTTGACTCTTACAGATCCTTTTCATTTTGCATAAAACTGTCTAATGGTGCCATGAATAAAACTAAAGACGTGTCATCAGACTGAAGGAGTTAAAGTACAGTTAAAGTTTAGTCGCTTCTCCTGCCTTTTCTCTCCATGCATTTTGAAAAACGGTGAGGCGAACCCGCAGCAGCCGGCACTGATGACCTCATTTGGCCTGGCATCAGTATCACAAGCGTCGTTAACTGCAGGTCAACCACACTAATTTTCAAAGCCCGAGGAGAGGCGACTTGACATTTGATGCAGATTCTACCTGACCCTCCATCAGCACAATTGCTTTCGACATTTGAATATTGTTATCCCCTTCTAGCTCAGTTGATGGCTAGGTGTAACCAGGCTTTTCGGTACATTTGACTATTCCTCCATTGCTCTAACTTGGCGGAAACTTGCTATTTCTCTGTCTTGAATGTTGAGTTGTAACAACAGATTAACTATAGAAAACGATGGTAATCACGAATCAGTACTGTGGAAAGGATGCCGAGACGTAGCACTGACTTTTTCTGCCACTCAGCTTCATAAACTTCATGAAACAAATTGGAAAAAATCTGGTGGAAGTTAAGGTAAAAAGTGCGTAGTAAACAAGGAGACTCAGTTCCACCGTATAAGTAAGGCTCATCGAATTTCATGATGACTAGTATACAAGAAGATTCATTCATAGGCTTATCGAATTTCATACAACCATGACTACGCACTGTAGTTTTGAGAGTTGTTCGGTTCAGTTAAGAGAAAACAAAACGAGTAAAATGGTGTCTGAAGTAGTGTGAAAGTTGTCAGCCATGTCTGAAACTCCATAAGGCAATCACAGTTACAATCCCCTAAAGCCAAATCAGTCCTACGAGTATGACGTCTTTTATGTTTGTGGGTGACTGAAGACAATTTTATTAAAAGGAAGGAGGAGCTGTTTTTAGTGAAGGATGTTAATGAAAACTACACCTGACCCATTCCCTTTTATATCTAAACTGTATCTAATTCCATAGTTAGAAAAATCTTATAGATAATATCGTTTAGAGTGAGGAAGCATGAAAGAAATATAGTGTCCTCGGGCTGATAATTTCCAACCCATTGAGACTAAGACGCCTTTTCCATTTTATTCTTACGGTCTCACAAAGATTTTATTCATCTTTGGAAAGATGTTTTTTTTTCTTAACTAGAGAGGTAGATACAGCAGTGATAAAGCCCACAAAATATAAGAGGCGTTTTCTTAGCTGAACACAATCCGGCAGTGGTAAGAATAAAGTATATTTTTAAGCTTGAGCGAAAAAAAAAATCTTCAGGCAAGGTGCGTGCTATCACAAGAAGGCACACAGCGAGGCGACCGGCTGGAGCTTAATAATAAAAGGGAATGTTTATTTGGGTAGCCGGGGCTGTGGGGGCGGGGTGGTGAATAGAAAATTAGGTGCCAGACAGAAAATTGGGGAATGGAGTGTGCTGAGGGGCTAGGTAGGGATGGAGAGGGAGTTGGGGAGCGAGGATTGGATGAGGGGAGATGGGGGAGAAGGAAAGAGGAGAGGGAAGAGGGAAGGGCAAGGAGGAGAGGGAAAGAGAGTAGTTAGATACTGGAAAATTAGGTGCCAGGTAGAAAATAGGGATTGAAGTGTATTGGGAGGCTAGGTAGGGATGGTGATGGAGATGGGGAGCGAGGGAGGGAGAAGGAAAGGGGGGAGAGAGAAGGAGGGAGAGGGAAGGGGAAGAGGGAGAGGGATGAGGGATAGGTATCGGCAAGAAATTAGGTGCCAGGCAGAAAATTAGGGAATGGGGTGTGTTGGGGGGCTTCTGTAGGGATGGGGAGGGAAATAAGAGAAAGGGCAGAGGGGAAAGGGAGAATGGGGGAGGAGGGTGGGGAGGGGAGGAAGGGAGGACAAGGAAATGAGTAAAATAAGGTTCAACGCAGAAAATTTGGATATGGAGTTTGTTAAGGGGGTAGGTGAGATGGGGAGGGAGAGAGAGAGAGAGGGAAGGTGGAGAGATTAGAAATGTACACTACACTCCTGAATTAGAAAGTGAGGGGTATTCAGGGGTTAGGTGAGGAAGAGAGGGAAATGGAGAGAGAGAGAGAGAGAGAGAGAGAGAGAGAGAGAGAGAGAGAGAGAGAGAGAGAGGTGGAGTAGAAGATGGGGAGATGGGATGAGGAAAGGGAAGGGAGAAGGAGTGACAGAGGAGAGAATGTGACAAGAGAATTAGATACCAGGCAGGCAGAAAACTGAGGAACCGAGTGTACTGAGAAGTTGGGAGGGGATAGGGAGGGCGACTGGGAAGAGTGAATGGAGAGAGGAGAGGGGATTAGATGGGGAGAGAGAAGCGAAAAAAAAAATGGAGGGAGGGAGAGTGGGGGGGAAGGGAGGTAGGGGGAGAAGAGAATGAAGGTAAGGGAGAGGAGGACGAGGGAGACGGAAGGGTACGAGGGGAGAGGCAGAGGGAGGCATGGGGAGAGGAGGAGGAGTGGGAGAGGACGGGGAGTGGGAGAGGAGGGGAAGGAGGAGAGGAGGGGAGAGGGGAGGGAGGGAGAAGGGGGTGAGAAGTGGGTGGAAAAGGGGGAGAGGAGAGATTACCAAAAATTACTTAAACTGAAAGACTAGGTCGGTTAAGGGAGGCGAAGAAGAAAAAGGAGGAAGGTAGGTGGGGAGAAGGAGGTGAGAGATTTGATGGTGAAGGTACGGGGAAGAGAAGAGGACAGAACGGGAAGAGAAAGGGAGGGAAAGTGAAAGGCAAGGGAGAGAAGAGCGTAGGGGAAAATGGTTGAAAACGAGCGAAGGAAAGAGGGGGGAGAAAACAGAATTTGCAGATAGACAGATGGAGAGAAAGACGGGGGAGGAAGTCAGTCAGAAGAATAATAGGAGAAAGAGAGGGTAAGAGGACAGGGAGATAGAGAACAGAAAGAGAATGCAGAATAATGGAGAAGGGCTGATTTAATTAAGAGAGGCAGCGGGGGACTGTGGGAATGAGGTGTGTCTTGAGAAGGTCAGAAAAGGAGAGAGAGGAAGTAGAAGGTAGGCGAGGAGGTTAGAAAGAAGAGGGAGGGAGCAGTATGAGATGAAAAGTAGCACAGGGAGGGGGGGGGAAGGGGGAACAGAAAGGTTGAGAAAGGAATCCTAGTAAGAGAAATGGGATGGGAGGAAGAGGGAAGGGATAGTGGAAGGAATATAGGGTTAGATGACGGAGAGAGGGTTGGAGTAAGAGGGAGAGGGTGAAGGGGTAGGGGGCTAGATGAATGAGGGAGGTAGAAATATAAACAGGAAGTGTAAAACAAACCCAAATGTGCAAAGATGACAGAATAAAAACAATATATAGATAAGTAGCACAGTGAACGCAGTGGAGTAGAATATATCAACTAGTTGCTAAAGAGGAATTATTAAGACAGTGCAAACATTTAGAAATTCCGTGAAGCATATTGGTTGAAAACAGGAAATAGAAAGCATTACAGAGAAAGAGGATGAAAATGATAAAGGAATGTTAGAACAGGAAATGGATGATAATTCCTATAGTAAATCAGAGAATGGAATGCTAAAGTAGAGAAATCCAATTAATCTAAAATAACAAA
>JAGKTI010031814.1:0-12042 GCA_018397915.1 Birgus latro
ATTATTTTGTATAAGAATAGGGCATAGGCTCATTTCAATGGATGAAAACAGTGGAAAAATCCGGGGAAGATTTACTTAGCACAGAGCGGCTGAGCAGACGTCACGAGAGGGTAATGGAGGGGAGGTAGGGAGGGGAGTCTAGAATGGGGGGAAATGGCTAAATTGTCAAAAATAGATGGGAGTACTGATGACATTAGCAGCTCTGACTATTGTTGGAAATTGGCAGTGCTGATAGATGATACAAGTCACCACCTGAAAGCCCGGGGGAATTAAAAATAACACAGTCACTCAAGTGACGCCCCGCAGTATGATCCATTGCACCCGATCATCACGAAAGTGATGATCCGTGGTTAAGGGGTTAATGGAAAACTGACCAATTACAGAGTAATAACTGCATCTCACTGAGTAAAAGTAGTCTTCTTTCGTGCTAGTTGATCGAACCATTTAAAATAGTCCTTCTTACTTACGCCGCTTTCCCGCTTTCTGTCACGACCATGGAGAAAACATAACGGACATACTCTATTTTAAATTATTCCCAAGTTTTGTAAGCGAAATTATTTTGTAAATAATAATGGATGATTTTTTTTTTAAATTGAATCTCTCTTCTATTCAGTCTTATGCCACTAAAAATTATTGCATGTTACCATACTTGATATGAACTCTGCAAACTATTCCTGAATGTCCCTGAGCGATAGTTTTGACATTTCAATTAGTTCCGTGTAGAATTAACTTATCGTAATAAATGCACTGCTTCCTACAATTTTGAAATATACTGGTATTTTGACGTTTACTTATTGTTTTCTGTAACAGTTTTACATAATAAGTTTCACCTTGTAAACATATAAGTAGCATGTGCATCATCGCTGACCGATAACTTTTGGATACTCCGCTGTCACTTCTTACGTCGAGTGTACGTACAATACTATCAATTTCAGTCACTCACTGAACCTGATCTTTCAGAAAACTTATAATGAAGAGGTCAAATATTAAACAGTCATAAGCATAATACCAATATAAACTCATACAACTGATACTGTACGCCATACATTAAACACTTTCCACCTCGTGAGGTACGAGCACTGCTCGGGAATGGAGTAGCTGTAAGCTACTTCCAGTCGATTTCATCGCAATTTACGTATGCAACAGGTACCATCCATTTACACTGAAAAGTATTGCTTCACAACATATCTGTAGGGTGTAGTTTGGATCTATGGTGGCCATTTCGGTAAATATCATGACAACTATTATCGCTCCTACTGGTACAGTATAGCCTTGTGTGATGGATTGGAGCATCATCTACAGTGTGAATTCTGACATCATCACCAATGGTGGCTGCTTCCCTCCAGCCGCAAAGAATTAAAGTTATCACGTCTTGATCAGTGCAACTGATAAATTAAATTAAAAAATACATATACCGTAAGCTTTTAAGTACATGGCAGAGTGCACTTGCCATGTTTACCCAGAACCGGCAACACGTCTGTTGCTGCCTACCTACCGGTCTGTTGATAACGTCAACTCAAGAATTGTTGATTATCCCAGGCTGGGAAGGTAAGAAGGTAAACGGCTGAGCCCCGAGCCGGGGGTTATGGGCTTGAGCACCGGTCTCCCCACCAAATTCTGTACAGCCACCTTTCTGCAGCATACCGCAATCCAGGAGGACCCAGGGTGATTGGAAGAAGAGATATAAAGATCATATAAGGACGGTTCAAACCCGAGGTGTTCTGCCAAGGTACAGGTATGTTGCAATGTTTTGTCACGGCTACACCCATCGACGTACCCATACATCGCGCAATTACAAGGTTCATAATTTGAAATCTCACACTCTATTTTTGGTACGCAGGCGCTGGAGACCTTCCCCTGCTTGCCACCAGGAGGAGCACTTGGCGACCCCACATGACCTGCGCACGGCCGCACCTCATTCAATCACCTGTTCACCTGTTAGCAGTAACTCAGGTCAGACATGGTGCACCGAGGTCTCTCTGAGGAGCAAATCCAAGCCGCCCTGGACACATTCACAGGTGACAGTGATTCACCCCTTGATGACGAGGTGGCGGATAAAGATTACATCCAGCCAGAGGAGGAGGAGTGTAGCAGCAGTGATGAGTAGGTCCTGTCCCCGAGGAAGTAGCGCTACGTCACTTATCGGGCCATTAGAGAGGGCCAGCCTGCACCAAAACAACGTGCAATGACCTCTCTTGAGCCCCTATTTGATGTGGCGCCCGACAGCGAGGACGAGGACGAGGACAAGGAGAGAGCCAAGGGACATGCTGCCACGTGGTAAGGCCGCGAGCACATCAGTCATTGCAGCCCCGAGTGGACAGCATGTCGCACCCTAAGGTATGGGCCTAGTGTTTTGTTTGGGGAGGGCAGAAGTGGCGTGGAGGGAGTGGAAAGTGAAATTGAAAGTGTGGTGGCAGGAATGACTATTAAAAGGGAGAGTGGCGGGGGTGAGTCATCGCACTCATGTGATGGTGTGAGGGAGCGGAGTGCGTCACGTGGGGCGTGTGGTGATGGAGCAGGGAGACGAGGAGCCCCTCCCCAGCACGTCTTATGCTCCTCAATATTTATGAACTTCCTCCCCACAGCCCCCTGATGATCCCCAAGGCCATAATAGGAAGGGGAAGGGAAGGGTAAAGGGTGAGGGAAGAGGAACGTGAGTGGGGAAGCCCTCTGCACTCCTTCTCCCCAACTTCCCCTACCAGCATCTCCTCCCCACCCCGACGAAGGCTACAATGGAGATGATGGGGGCGACGGTAATATGAGGTGGAATTGGGAAGATGGGAGTGATTTTGCTCCCATCATTCACCTCATCACTGAGGAGGGGCACATCCTCTACCTGGATAACTGGTACACTAGCCCTCTTCTCGCTCGTTATCTACACAAGCACGACACGGGAGTCTGTCGTACCGTCAAGGTGAACCAGCATTAAATGGTCAAGGTGGGGCAGAAACTGGACAAAAATGAAGTGGTCTTCTTCAAGGCTACCAACATCCTATACTCTGTTTTTTTTTTTTTTTTTGATGATGTGAAGATGCACTTGACAGGTTGATGATAACTGGCTGAATGCAACATGTCCAAATAACATTTACTAACTGGCAAAAGTGTGGAACCACAACAGAGAAGACTGCCTCCTGTCCACGGTTCACCACCCCTTGATGCACCGCACAGACTCCGTGGATTACTGCAGCGAGAGGAGGCGCCGCATCTGGAAACCTGAGTGTGTGCTCGATTACAACATTAACGTGAGGCTGGTGGACCAGTCAGACTCCATGATATCGAGTGTAGACTGTGCCAGGACCAGATGAAGTGTACAAGAACCTCTTTTTTCACCTCCTCGATATAACTGCCCTCAATTGCCACCACCTGCACGCCATGACAGCTAGAGTGCATGAAACCTTTGAAAGGTTTGTGAGGGAGCTTGGCCGGGAGATTATAGCCAAGTATGCTGTCGAGAGAACACAACAACGCCCACGCACAGCCCCTACTGCCCAAATTCCCCTGAGATTTTCTGCATGCCACTTTGCCACTCCTATCCCTCCCCAGCCAAACAGACCTAGGCCCCAAAGTAGGTGTGATGTGTGTTCAAATTCAAGAGTAAGACCCACCACTCAGAGAAAAGACATCCGATATGAGTGCGTTGAGTGTGACGTGGGTCTGTGCATTCACCCATGCTTAGGGAATATCACACCTTGATGCATTTCTGGTATGGTGTGATTGCGATATGACGCTCATTCTTATGAAAATATGCGACAATCAGACGCTCAATGTAATAATAAGGCATGTGAATATGTAAATAGTAGTATAAAGTGTAATCGGGTGTAATGTAAGTGGAAAATCATTATGTAAGTGAATAAATAGAATCTAAGTCGAAACATTCGTAGCGAGTGTGTAAATATGCAATATTCTGATGCTCAGCGTAATAAATAAGGCATGTATTTATGTAAATAGTTGTATAAAGTGGAAACAGGTGTAATGTAAGTGGAAAAGTAATATGTAAGTGGATAAATAGAATCTAAGTTGAAACATTCCTAGCGAGTGTGGAAAGATGCGATAGTTTGATGCTCAGTGTAATAAATAAGGCATGTATATATGTAAAAAGTAGTATAAAGTAGAAACGAGTGTAATGTAAGTGGAGAAGTATACTGGAAGTGGAGAAATAAAATATAAGTCGAAACGAGTGGTAGCGAGTGTGCTTCCTACGTGATTATGCGCTACCATCACGTTAAATATCATCGTAAGGAATGTAAATAGGTGAAAACATTTACATTGGGTGAAAAATGGTATAATGTCATCGAAACAATAATACGAAAGTATAAAAAATGTAATGTATATTGAAAGAATAGTCATAGGGAGTGCGCTGAGTATGCAAATATATGCTATCATTATGCTAAATATCATCGTAATGAATGTAAACAGCTGAATACATTTACATAAAGTGAAAAATGGTAAAATGTCATTGAAACAGTATTATGCAAGTAGAAAAAATAATATGTTTCCTGAAACAAGAAACTTAGTGACTCACGTGTGAAGAATGTGACCACACTCGCTATGCTCGCGCAATGGAACAGTGCTTATTTTTCCTATATATCTCATTGAAAACCATTATATTGGTGTTGTGATTGTTTATTAGTTCCAGATCAATAAATATAGATCTGTTGTTTGTTGTTTCTCCCAAAATAACCTACCATAGAAAACGTGAAAGCCAGACTCATCAGTGACAGAATATGATACCTGAGCCAGGGGGGCTCACCTGCTCCGACCACTAATGAACCCAGGTAACAACTTTCTTGGTGATTTTCCTTTGTTTGTCAACAAAAGCGGATGTTTGAGCCATTTTTTTTCCAAAATTGCTCGGAACTGGGGGGTATCAGAGGGGGGAAATCGGTCAGGACGTGATGGGCTAAAGAAATAAAACATCATACCAAAAGATCTGGGAACCAATGCCATGGACAGAAAACAATGTCAAGCTTTCTACAGCAAAGGAACCATTGATCTCAAAGAAGCTTGGAACTTGGCCAGAGAAGAGCACAGACAATGGAAGCACAACCAAAGCAGAGATCTCCCAGCAAACCCTGACATGACATGCCGACTGTGTGGCAAAGTTTGTGGATCTGCAATTGGTCTAAACAGACACACACGTTGGCCTCAAAGCCAATGAGAAACACATCAACCATGTGGGTACAGTAGGTGTCATCGTCTTACCAAAGGATTGCTATAAGTGTGTGTGTGTGTGTGTGTGTGTGTGAGACAAAACTTGGTAGAAGGGCTGGGGATTAGCCAAGAGGATGACCTAATGATTTTCAAGATAATAGGTCAAGGATAAAGATCATAGATCAAGGTCAAGGTTTGGCTGAACAATATTAATCTTAAACTGCTTTCACTCGACTTAACAAAGCTCATAGGAAGGGTTGAGGGTAAGGCAAAATCGAACTGACTCGATTTTGAGAAAAATCAGTTGGTGGTCGATGTCATAGGGCAAGGTTAAATTCCACATGTGTGTTTGCATATGAACAAAGTATATATAACTGTCCCAGTCTGATTATTTATAATAAGTAACTATTGGATGATATGGAAGAATTCCAACAGAAACTTAAGAAAATCATTGAATATTTTTGTCATAAATAAATATATAAAACTGTTCTAATCTGATTTTGGATCAAACATCGACCGACTAAGGGGCCGATCAATTATTTCTGAGATTAAGTCGACGGTCATGCTTTTATGGCAAGGCCAGCTTAAATAATTTTTATCCGATTTTGAGAAGGTTTTTGATAGAGTTCAGGATACTGGAAGGAAAGAGTGACTGAATTTTTAGAACAATCAGTAAAAGATCAAGGTCACAGCAAAAAGTCAAAGGTCAAGGTCACAAGTACGATCAACTCAAGCAAGGTTGATGCGGTTCGAACCAAATCGTGATGGAGGTGTTAATGTTCAGGCAAGAATTAAGTAATCCGATTTTGAAAGTAGTCGACCACAGGTAAACTTCACAGAGCAAAATGAAACATTCGGTCCTTCAACCGATGGTGGGCTCGTTGCAATCTGTGAGTATTCCTTTTTCTCTTATCTTATAACGACACTTCTCCAATGGGGAGAACATCACGAGGATTTAACTAGGATTCTGGAAACATATTCACTAGCTTCATAATTAACTGCTGGATGATATGGAAGAATACAGAAAGTAAGTTCAGAAAACCATTTTTTTTGTATCATAGTCATGCTACCAAACAGACAATTTGATACAGGTTAGGAGGAACCTTGTTTTGAAGTGATTAATGAAGGCTATACTGTATATAACACCTTCCAAATAGATTTCATCAAAACAATAGGTACGTCCCTTGAAGTAGCCCAGTCAGACGGTCACTCCCTAAGTATTATTCCACGTTAGATGCTTCACTCCCGTGGGGTTATAAGGCGACTGTAGAAAACCTTAATTGTCTCTTGATGGCAGAAATAGGAAACGGTCGTGGTGTGCAGTCACGTTTATGCTTCGTTTATATGTGCCATATATTAGAAGCATGGAAACAACACAATGGAGATGTTATTTTATAAGTAACAATGTTCTGAATAAATATTTTTGTTTATCAGTTTGTTTTTGTTTGTACATGAGTTTACACTATCATTATCGTCAGCATGACCACCACCACGCCCGCGTATTTCCTTTGACAGATAAGGGTGATATAAAGGTAAAGAATATAAAAAAAGATGCAGAGAAAATTAATCAGTAGCATGCCGGATGAAATGGCCACTCTGATCTCGTTTCTAGTATTCTGCAATGAACATTATTTTGTTTTTATGTCTTGTTCATATTTATAAAATCCAGTATTATATTACTGGATTTTTCTATCATGGAAGTTGTTGTAAATTCTATTATCTTTTACTGATCAACCTTGCGTGACTGTAAGAGGGGTCGATGGTTGGGGTAATAATAGTTGACGTATGATCAGTGAGTAGGGCGAACGCGAAAGTCCTGAGCCAGTTTGCCGCCCCAATCTGTCCCTGCCCAAAGTACCAAGGCATTTACACAGTAGCCATGGTGATACCCAGCTGTACACTGCTGTTCCACTCAAATCTTTCTTATTTTCATCTTCCTATTATTATACACTATTATTCAACTTCAGAAAAGAATTTTCAGACTTTAGAGATGAGTGTCACGAATTTTCTACATCGTAACATCATGTTAAGTAAATCGTGACATCGAGTGATTTTGCAGGAGGAATTAATTATTATGAACTGTACGATGTTTTGCTCATTCTCTCAAACCGTCCGCTCGCGTGCTTGTATTCGCTAAAGTTGTCAAAACTTTTGTCATTCTACCGCGAGTAATTGTTTTTATGTGCGGGTGGTGCGTTCCTCTGAGCGATAATTTTTGAATTGTCAGTCCCGCTCTGAGCCGTTATATGCCGCCCGCGGCACTTCCCACGCTCCTCGCACCGTGGATTAAAATGAGAGCTCAGTCTGTCTGTAGACATGGCACATCGCGGTACGGATCTAAAGGCTTGAGTGATTTCTTAGTGATTTCAGATCTCAGCTTGTGTTGGCGTGTGTCCCGTAGCTCCCACCCCCTTGGTGATCGTCGCAGCAGCTCGGTCTCATCAATACCAATTAGTATTTTTGTGTTTTCCTAGGCTTAAGCGTTTGAGATATTTAGCTGTTTGTCTGAGTTAGTGAGTGCATTTCCCTTCCTTTGATTTGAATTGGAGTCATGTAACGTAAATTTATTTGCTTGTATTTAATAAATTTACAGTTCGTTTTCTTGAGTTTTGTTAAATGTAACAGTCGTGTTTAATTTTCCCACTTATTTAATATAGTTTTGCTACTCCACGTTAGCACAACTCTTTGTATTAAATCATGACTGGTACTTGGGCCGGCTTTTGGCATTAATCCTTAAATCCGTTGTGCTAGCTAGGAGTTTGGCTCAGCCAAGATCCTGTTTATCTTTATTATTATCATTTTTGATTGTTAAGGGGAGAAACTAACTTTCTCAGGGGCCAATGGTACAATATTACAGCCTACTTGAGCATCTAGTCTCTGCTGTGTACCGTTGAGAAAGTCTATAAATTCTCGACTCTAGAGAATTGACGAAGTAAGCCAGCATAATGTGAAACCGCTGCTTGATTTCATGAGTCTATTCTCTCTTAGTAAATGAATCGATAGTCATTCTTAGCACACATAGCTATACATTGTATACTCGAATTATACAATATCCTTATCCTTTTGAAATACCAAAATTTCCCCTGACATCTGGCGACCTCGCCAGGATAAACTCCTAGCCTGAAATTATTACCGAATCACTTACTCACTTTTACTTCTCAGTCTCAGTTGTCACTCAATCTCAAACTAAGCACGATGGAATCCAGTCCATTCGTGCAAGAAGCTAAGGATGTGGGGCTTACTAACCCCCAGGAAATTCAAGATTATGTCCTGTCGTGCTTCAATTACGAACAGGAACGCGAGAATGCCGCCCGTGAAGAGTAGAAAATTCAGTGCGAGCATGAGAAAGAACTACGTGAGCATGAGAAAGAACTATGTGAGTATGAGAAAGAACTACGTGAGTACGAGGAACGAGAGCGAGACAAAGCACGTGAGCATGAGCGTGCTAAACGCGAGGCACGTGAAGAACGGGAGTGTGCCGAGCGCGAGGAACGAGAGAGAGAACATGAACACGAGTTGGAAGTCCTAAAGCTATAGCGAGACTCCATGGCTTTAGGCACACCAGGTGCAGCTAATCCAAGCTCCGCTACTGCTCTCTCAGCACCTTTTCTAGCAACTCCACGTCTCAAGCTTCCCTCTTATAAGGAAGGCGAGCGAATCGAGCCATTTATAGCTCGTTTCAAAGACATGGCAAACCTGTACGATCTGGATGAGGCAGCTAAGCGGCTTCAGTTCCTTAGCCTGTTTGAGGGCCCTGCCCTCGACATTCTCCACAGAATTCACGGAGATAATCTCACGTATGAGATGATGAAGACCGCACTCATCAAAGCGTACGGTCTTACTGTTGATCATGCTAGAAGTCAGTTCATGAAGGCGCGTCTCCAGGAAAAGGAGACAGCTGTTCAGTTCCTTGACCGTCTCACGGCATATTTAGGCGAATGGATGGAGAAGGACGAGACTCCCAGCACACGAGAGGGAATGATCGACCTCGTGCTGCTCACACAGCTGGAAAAGTCATGGCCTGCTGAGCTTATGGCCCAGCTCAAGATGTCCAAAGTCAAGGACGCGACACAAATGGTAGAGAAGGCTAATGCTTTCTTTACTGCGTACGGGTACCAAACTCGTAGGCAACAGCCATGGAATAAGAAAGATACTGCTAAGTCTGAGAAGCAATCTCAGACTGAACCCCAGCATCAAGGCCGTTCTCAAAATAATGGTCATTGTCCAAGCAAACCGCAAAAGGACCAGGGGCAGAATACACAGAAACCTGACTGGAAGAGGTACAACAAGTACCCTAACCAGCAGCAGTACCCTAAACAACAACAGTATCAGCCACGCAATCGCCAACCGGGACAAACCTTTTCGACACCAGCCCCAGTGTATTGGAGGCAGGAGGCAAATGCAGCCTTCATTCCTTAACAAGCGCACGATGGTGCCGTCCCCACCAGCACAGCTCCTCCTTCACAGTTCACTAGTCCCCCTCAGACAGTGAACTCTCCTCCACAGGCCGTCAGTGCTCCTGCTCCCCAGATGGTGAGTACAGCTCCTCATGCATCTAGTTCGGGTACGATCCCTAAGGAATATAGTTCACAGGGCACTACGTTTGCCGCATCGTACCCTCCTCAGTCTCATCAATGACTAGCTACTGCCTCCTCTGACTCATTCAGTCTCAACAGTGCCTTTCTTGTCCAGCCCAGGGTTTGTGGGAGGAGTTTCTGTAAATGTTCTGAGGGACAATGGTTCCTCAGGTTGCTCCACTAAGCAGAGTCTAGTTCGACCCGAGGAGTACACAGGTAGGCACACCCAAGTTAGACTTATTGATGGATCAGTGAGATTGTTCCCTGAGGCATGTATCCAGGTAGCATCTCCCTTTTACACAGATTCAACAGTTGCAGTTGCCATGCAAGAACCTTTGTTTGACCTCATTATAGGCAAAATACCAGGTGCCAAGTATAGTTGCACCACAGATGTCACTACTCAGACTTCGGCTGCAGTAACACGAGCCATGGCCACGGCTCCAAATTGTGTTGCCCCAGTGGCTATTGCATTGCCGCAAGATATGATTTGTAGTCAAGATGTTGTCCAAGAGCAACAATCTGACCCGACCCTTGCTGTTGTGCGGAAGAAACAAAAAGGTAAAGTGACCAAGTATTCATGGGGTGGACGAGCCAGGTTCCTTTGTAAACAAGGACGTCTCTACCGTGAGTCACGAACACCCAAGGGCGAGGTTCGACTGCAGTTTGTCGTTCCCGCAAACTACCGCCAAGCAGTGTTAGAATGGGGTCATTGTTTAGCATCAGGTGGTCATATGGGCAAAAAGAAAACCCAAGGCCGTATCCGTGCTGACTTTTTCTGGCCAGGAATGGGACAGGAAATTGATAGTTTTGTGCACTCCTGTAATGTGTGTCAACGTACCACCATTCAGGAAAGTTTCCTTCCTGCACCGTTTGAATCCACGCCCATAATCTCTGAGTCATGTGAGAGAGGGCAGTGGTAATGTGGGTATCTGTCGTACACTGGGTTCCCTAAGACTGTGCTGTTCTAAGAGATTTGAGCAATCCAAGAACTAGCTTGGTTCCCAGTCAGTATTATGCTGCTAAGACCTCACGTCTCGCTTGTTGGCCCCACAGGACATAATATGTCTGGGGTCTGTACATACATATGTATTGTAGCTGATAAGTGCACATTCTCGGCGATCCCAACCGAGGACACCGACAACAAGCCCTTATTAGTCGTAAGCATATGGCTTGTGCATATTGTATGTACCATAGATTAAGGTAGGTTAAGGGGGAAGTCCGAGACCCCGCAGAGGCAATCTGAGGCTGTGTTTGAATTACCTTGTGGTGTATCTCGAGCTGTGGGCTTCCCTGAGGATTCCCCGAGATTACACAGAAGCCACATGAGTGTTCACACCCACGCAGGGTGTTAAAATGTGACCTGCCCAAGTTTGCATAGGGATTCTCGACTGCCTTTGCTAGTTATAAGTGTACAGTTATAAGTGTGCAGTCACGGTGAACCCAACCGAGGACACCGAGGACAAACGGGCAGTCGTGGTGACGAGCCCTTTGTAATGATAAGTATAGCTATAAGTGTGCAGTCACGGTGAACCCAACCGAGGACACTGATAACAAACGGGCAGTCACGGTGATGAGCCCTTTGTAATGATAAGTATAGCTGTAAGTGTGCAGTCACGGTGAACCCAACCGAGGACACTGATGACAAACAGGCAGTTGCAGTGACGAGCCCTTTGTAATAGCTATAAGTGTGCAGTCACGGTGAACCCAACTGAGGACACTGAGGACAGGTGGGTAGTCGTGGTGCGATCCCAGCCGAGGGCACCGACGACAAGCCCTTTATTAGGAGTAAGTGTAGGTTAAAAAAGGCAACTATTAAGGAAACAATGGCGACATACGTACGAAACTTGCTGTTAACTGACTTTCAGCTAAAGAGTACTTTCTTTTGTGTATGGATTGATTGCTGGGTGGATGAAATGTAATTTAGTGCAAACTCTTTCATTGACACTATTGATGTTCCACCTTGACTTATTTCACAGGTGCAGTTGTTGGGTGAAGAAGATGTCCAGGACCATTGATTGCTGCACGCTGGCACTTCATCTCCTCTGCCCTCGTCGCCTTTATTATTGCATTAATATGTATTATTATTATTGCCTTACACGTAGGTACAGTTACACTACAACTGTCACACCTACACCGTGTATCACATACACCACGCTACATAACAATTAGTTGTCAATGTAAATGTAGCGAACTTTCGCTCAGTTTGACCTGAGTACAGGATTTTTCACTGTCATCTCGGAGTTTTTCCCTCAAGCTTGCTTTTCTTGACGTAAATACGAGGTTTTTACACTCACAGGCGACAATGTTTTCCTCC
>JAGKTI010031815.1:0-12042 GCA_018397915.1 Birgus latro
AAGTTTGTTAAATACCCAGCCTCACTCATGGCTTGGGGCTGCTTTACATATTATGGTGTTGGTAGGTTGGTAATTCTACCTGCAAATGAAAAAGTGAACCAGAACAATTATTTGGAGGTCTTATGTGATGTTTTAAGTGACTCTTTTGATAAAACCAAGGCAAGAGTATTTATGCAAGATTCTGCCCCTGCACATGTTGCAAAGTCAGTGAAACAGTGGCTAACAGACTGTGAGGTTCCCTTTATTCGAGATTGGCCCGGAAACAGCCCAGATATCAATCCCATTGAGAATTTATGGGCGCACATGAAGCGGCAGCTGCGTAGTATGGACACATCATCTTTGCCTAAACTTGAGGCTGCAGCTATGGAGCAGTTTTAGTCCGTCTGTTCTGCAAAACTACGCCATCAGTCTCCCCAGATGCCTTAAGAAGATAATAAAGGTGAAGGGGAATGCCAGTAAATACTAAATTCAATGGTGAGTGTTAATTTATTTGTTTCTCCTTGCTAACCACAAGAATGTTTTCTTTTTTTAAGATGGCGTCAACACTGTCCGCGCCTACTGTATGGGTTTCCAAGCCTTTTTATTGACCTGACATGGAATTGCCCTCTCCCCAGCATGGTTACCAAGTTGTAATAACAGAGTATGGTAATACTGTACTAGTCATGAAGAAGTGCTATGACAAGGAAGTGAACTATGCTGCAGATAAGTAAAATTATGGACTAAGTAAGTGTAAAATGGGTAAGTACAGTAATCCCTCCACTATCCGACATAATAGAGCCAAGGGCATGTCAGGACAGTGGTCTTGTCCGGACAGTGGCCTTGAAGCTCCAGCACCGGTCGTTCATGACCCCAACTTAACCTAACCTAAATCAGAAAACTACCTTCCTACCTCCCTACTGGACATGTATAGCACTTATTTAGGTCCCCTTTCACATCAATAATGCACACAAGGCATGAATTAATTGAATTTTGACCAAAAAATTATGATTTAGAGGTGAGTAAGGCATAGGTGCTCAGAACTTGCCACCATAGTATAAATAAGTATCGGACATGGAAATCATCTTTTCTCACATTTTATGCACTAAACTATTGGATAAAAAGCATCAAATACAGTAAATGATGTAAATTGTTACCAGAAAAATGGTTAGGTTAGGTTAGGTTATGACTGGACATGAAATTCACTGGCATTCACCTTTTTCACAGCTAGTGCACTAAAGTAATGAACACAAAGCATGAATTCATTTAACTTTTACCCAAAAAGAATGAATTTGAGGTAAGTTAGGCTCAGCTGCTCACTGAGTTGGTAGCTTTGTTTAGGTACAGGACATGAAAATCAATGGCATTCACCTTTTTCACAGCTGGTGCACTTCAATACTAGTGGTAACCATGCATGAAAAAACTAAATTAAAAGCAGGAAATTATGATTAACAAAATGGTTAGGTTAGGTTAGGTTATGACTGGACATGAAATTCACTGGCATTCACCTTTTTCACAGCTAGTGCACTTCAATACTAGTGGTAACCATGCATGAAAAAATTAAATTAAAAGCAGGAAATTATGATTAACAAAATGTTTAGGTTGGGTTAGGTTAGGGTAGGTTATGACCGGACATGAAATTCACTGGCATTCACCTTTTTCACAGCTGGTGCACTTCAATACTAGTGGTAACCATGCATGAAAAAATTAAATCGAAAGCAGGAAATTATGATTAACATTTATGGTAATTTTTTTACCAATTTACAGCATGCTAAAAACAGGTTAGACATGAAAATCATTATGGAAATCATCTTACACACAAATCAATTGCATTCACCTTTTTCATTGCTTGTGCACTTCAAAACCATGCATGAAAAAATTAAATTGAAAGCAGGAAATTATGAGTAACATTTATGGGAATTTTTTTACCAATTTAGAGCATGCTAAAAACAGGTTAGACATGAAAATCATTATGGAAATCATCTTACACACAAATCAATGGCATTCACCTTTTTCATAGCTTGTGCACTTCAAAACCATGCATGAAAAAATTAAACTGAAAGCAGGAAATTATGATTAACATTTATGGGAATTTTTTTACCAATTTGCAGCATGCTGAAAACAGGTTAGACAAGAAAATCATTATGGAAATCATCTTTCACACAGTTTATGCATGAGATTAATGATATTGAAAGAACAAAACAAGGAATTTTGATGAAGTTAGGGTACTTACGAGAATGATGCTGCAGTCCTGATGTATAACCCGCTCAGTCATCTCAGACTCTGACAGTAAGACCTTGCACCTGACACACCTTAGCACTTCTGCTGCACTTTATACTCACCAGCACTTTCCACAACATTTTCTTTCGCATACCTTGCATCACATCACTTCACTGCACTGTACATAACAGTAAATTCCCGTGTGGTCTAGTGACGAGTCCTGGAGAATTTAGTCAATCTCAGCATACTTAGGAGTAAACATCATCTTCCTCTCCACGTTCCATCTGGTTTTCGAAGCGAAATCAGCCATGTACTGCTGTAGTTTGTCTCGGGACTTCTTGATATCAAACAAAGTGGAGCGAAGGAGGTTGAATTCACGGAGGATCCGTGATGTCAGGCACCCGGCGTCCACCTTCTCCAATACCTCCCTTTCTTCTCCAGAGTCAGAACCACTTTCTTCCTCTTCTCAGGTGGCGGGGCCATCATCACACACATGATGAAGAAGGTGCAGAGCAGCATCAAGCCCTGCAGGAGGTAGGGTATCACCACAAAACCAAGCACATCAGAAGCCATTTTGAGAGCGTGGTGATGAGCCAGAAGTGGAGCGGGAAATGAGACCGTGACAGAGGCGGGAGGCGCGAAAACACAGCTGTTCGAAGCGCAGGAAATTCAAACTGACGCGGTCCAAAAAAAATCGGATTTTTTTGGGATTTTTTTTAATTTGGGGGCATTTGGGGGGTCGGACAGCCTACAATGTCCGAATAGTGATGCATCCAGATAGTGGACGTCCAGATAGTAGGGAGATTACTGTATACATTTTTAGTACAGGTATCTCTCGATGATCCAGACAGCCATTAACCCGCCCCGTACCCAGTACAGTGCTTCCTCCAATTTTGCGAGAATATGGTCAACCAAAAACCTCGCAAAATCGAAATTCGCAAAGTTTAAACAATTAAATATATGCAATAAAGGTAAATTGGTCAACATCACCCCAAGGTAAGCACTTTTTCCCACTCTTACTCTCGACTCTACCTCTTAATTTTATGATGATAAATGAAACAAACATGGACTGATGTATTGTACAGTAATATTATTATGAAAACATCATAGGTAACAAACATAAAAAAGAAAAAAATGCATATTTACACTGATGTGAAGACTGGCGTGGTGTACGGGACTGGTGGCGGGGCATGGCTTGGGTGCGACTACTGTGGTGTAAACAAACATGGGGGGCGGCAGAATACCGAACTAGGAGGCACAGTCAGGGTGACCAGATTTAGCATAATTTTGCTAATTTTAGCATATTTTTCCAGAAAATTGTGTTTAGCACAAAATTTAGCATGTTATCAAATCTAGCATATTTTTAGCATAATCTAATAAGTTTAGGACAATTTTTAGCATGATCAGAATAACTGACCACTCGTGGCTAGCAGTAGTTTCTGGATTGAAGACCAGGATACATGTTTAATATAATATGATTAATGGTAACTGTGAAAGTCCATACTTTTAACAAACCTAGATCAGGAAATCACGGGCTTTGGAGGAAGGTAGACGTGTACTGTACAGATCCACAGGCGCTGGGACCCAGGGTGCCGCCATGGCTGACTAAAGTCAGTTATTCAGCTGAGTCTGTGGATGCCGTCTGTTCAGGCTGCAGCAGGTTCAGTGCCCATCATTTCTCTACTGCTTAGTACCTCCTGTAGGTTGCACTGCTTAAGTGTGAAGTGTGGTAGGAAGAGTTTCAGCTTATGTTTCACAAACATTTGTGAAATAAACTTTTAGAACCTGAGTAATTATTTATTTTATTGTTCTTCTTTCATAATTATAAGAGTGCATACTGTATACAGTTAAAAACGTAGAAATAATACTATATTAATCATAAAATATAACAGAAACCGAACGTATTAAGAGCAACAAAAGATTTAGCATTATTTTTGCCAATCTAGCATAATTTCAGCTGCTGTCTAGCGTATTCCTGCTAGAGAAATCTGGTCACCCTGCCCACCACTCGACCTCGCAAAGTGTGTGATCGCTCGCAAAGTTCATAAATGTTAAAAAATAAATGACTTGGAACTACCTCGCAAAATTGGTGATTCGCAAAGTTAAAGTCCGCAAAGTTGAAGGATGTACTGTAATTTACTACAAAACCCACCCCAAGAACTGCGACTTTTTTTTTGGGGGGGGGGGCTCAAACCTCCACATTTTATGAGAAACACATCAAAAATTCTGAAATTGCTCACGTGAGGTTAAAAATGCCCTAAACAGGTGAGAAACCCCTCACCTGGTACTGCTTTCTGTGAAGCCGCGCTCCATAAAAGATGCTTTCTATGCGAGGGAAGCTTAACCAAAACCACTCAGAACAGGTGATGAGAAATACAGTAATCTGAAAAATACTGACGAGGAAAACGACCAGTACACTTGAGGCAGATCTTCAACAAGGATAGCATTTTGAAAGGTAATATTTCCGAAATACAGTATGACCTCACTACAACCGACTTCAGTACACTGGAAGTCGCTTTTTTCGGAGTCAGGGAGCCGACCAGAATTATTTCTTACATATCAGGAAAACTCCGAAAAAGCTAGAAGCATTCCGGACCGCCTAACCTCACGGTGGGTGGCCATATTGTCCGCACGGATTGTGTGTTCGTGTGTTGGTTGGTGGTGGGCTGGCAGCATAGCTATTGTTCTAAGTGTACAGTACAGTATTTGAAAAGTGTTTATAATTAAGTTATACCCACAATGTTCTTTCTAAATGCTCAAAACTTAAAAAAGGGGTCTGCATTAATATTAAGACATCAAGCTTTAATCACACAGCGAGCAGTGTGTGTGATCATGCTTCAGTTCGTGGTGAGCTGGCGACGTAACATTTTTTCCTCCACATCGTTTCCCCCCAGCGTCATTTTCCCTAAGTCCCATACTGCTCGACGGTGACAAGTGATAAGTGAAATATACAGACAATTGGGACAATGATTCACTGTTCCTTAATGATGACCCTGAAGATAATGGGAAATTATTTTGAAGGATATGCTCTGAAGGATCCTTCATCAGGTGAGCCAAGCAAGTCTGAATGGTTACGTAAGAAAACCGTTTTTTTTTTTTATTACTTATGAGTTTTATTGTATCCAAGCCTTGCTTGAATTTTATTGTCATGCAATAAATTATTTATAGTGGAATTTAAGAAAAAAATAAGAGGCAAATGAGATATTACCACAAGTCAAAATGAAGTGGTGGAGGTGAAGTGAAGCAGGATGGTGGCCATGATGCTTATAATAAGCAATAATATCTTATTTTGTGTGTTATATATGGCCTTTTTGGAGTCTAAACCTTGCTAAAATTATACTGTGCAATGCAACAAATTATTTTAGTAGCAATAGGGATAGAAAGAACTGGTGGGGTGAAGCAAGATGGTGACTATGACACTTCACTTATGAAAATTGTCTTCCTGTGGGTTACAATGGCTTTAATCGAGTATAAACCTAACAAAAACTGTACTGTGTTATGCAATAAATTATTTATAGTGGCATTTGAGAAAAGTTAAGAGGTAAATGGGTTAATGCCCCAATTTAAAAGGAAATGGTGGAGTGAAGTAGGATTGTGGCCATGACTCTTTTCATGTATGAAAATCTTAGCAGGGGGAAATCCCTATGGCACTTTTTTCGGAATATCGCATTTTTCGGAATGACTTGGGCCCCAATTAGTCCGTTCTAGTGACGTTTTACTGTACCACACAATAAATAAATAAATAAATAAGGGATGTTATTAATAAAGGGATAAGGGATGTTATTACAAATCCGTACTTTACTCTATATATGAAAGTAATCCCTCCAAGATCCGACATAATAGAGTCCAAGCAACGTCCGGGACTTGGTCTTGCCTGGGACTTGGGAAAAATGCCCCTGGACAGGTACTTATAGACCCCAACTGAACCAAACTTTGAAAGCCACCTAAATAATTCCCTAAAGGACATGCACAGTACCTATTTAAGACCCTATTAAAACAAATAAAGGACAGAAACCATAAAATAAATGAAAAGGAACCAGAGAATGAGAAATTAGAAGTAGGGAAAATATTTAGCAGTGTACAGGGTACTTACGACACATCCATGGCAGTCGAAAAGATTAACACGCCTCTTCTATGGCTCCGACAGTGGTGAACGTGCACTTGAAGCATGTACAGTAATCCAGTGTTGCACTGCACTTAAACCTTTGCACTATGAATTATAATTGTCCAACACTGCATATTCTGTTCTTACTTACGCCACGCCAGTTGCAACACGCCAGTGTTGCACTCTGCACTTAATCCTTTGCACTCTGAATTCTAATTTCTTAGCACTGCACAACACTGTAAATTCCCATGTGACAAGGTATTGCTGTTTACTCACTGTCCACCACAAAAGCAAGCACATGGGCAGCCATGGCAACGAGCATGCAGCCACAATGGCAGGTAGGCGGGAAATGGGAAGGATGCAGGGGGTCCCCAAGCAGACGTCGCTGAAACTACATGCCAAAACACAGCTGTTCGTCACTGCATGGCAAATTTAGAATATGGATGAACATATATTTCAGATTGTTTTTTTTGCATTTTGACGTTTTTTGGAAATTTCTGGTGTCCCAGATGTCCAGATATCTTAGGGAATATTCCGAGACTTGGACTAATGGGCCCAAGCCCAAAATGTCCAGGACTTGGGGTGTCTGGGATTTGGGCGTCCGGGTCTTAAAGGGATTACTGTATTGAAATACACTCAAGCCTCGGTAACTCGGACTAATTGGGGGTAATTCGGTCCAGGTTATGCAATTGTCTGACCTACATGGGTTTGTACAGTCATCCCTTAACATCCGCATTTTTAACATAGTTTTAAATATCCGCGTGTGGATACAGTACCGAGGCCGGATTCACTAAAGCATTTTATCTCATCGAACTATGCTGACATTGTTCACTGCAAATGTAACATTATCCCAGGCACAGCTAATGGCTATTTTAGTGATTGCATTATCCAGTAAATCAAATATAACACTTTTCCTTTTGGCCACTTCATTTATTAATGCCATTAACCCGTCACGTCCTGGCCAATTTTCCACCATTGACCCCCCCCTCCAATCCTGACCAATTTTGGATTTTTTTTTTTGCTCAAACCTCCGCTTTTGGTGAGAAACATAAAAAATTTATAGAGAAATAGCCCACCTGAGCTTAAAAATGTTGCTACAGGTGAGAGTACCCTCACCTTTTCATGCTCTATGAGAGTACCTGGCTTCAAAGAAAATGAACTATGGGAGGGGTAACTAATTCAAGCCACTTTAAATTAGGTATCTCTTTATTTATTTGGTATGAATTTATATGTAGTACAAGAGTACAGTACTGTATACTGATTTTCAGATAATGCGATATAAGCGTTGTTCACTCACCAAATACATCAACATATGGCACCTTCCTTTACGACATTACCACCTCATCACTTCTGTTTGTTTCTTCCTCTAGTTTGTTTCTTCCTTTGTCCTCCACCTCAGGAATCACTTTCACCACGAATTTCGTCATTGGAGAGACCGTGGCGCAACATGTCTTTACTGGACAGGTCACTGCTAACAGGTCAGTTGCCGAGAAAATGGCGTGTGTGGGGGGAGGGGGGTCAGGTGGGGCCAGGCAGTATTCCCACCGTCAAGGTCTCCTACATATGCCTACCAAAAATCACTCATGAAACTTGAAAAATGTGAAAATGACGGACCATGCAACTGCAAAACGTATGGGTACGTCATCGGGTGTCACTGTGACAAAACATGGCAACATACCCATACATCAATGGGATGCCTCGGGTTAATTCATCGGGGGAAAAGTTACGACAGGCTGGGAGTATTTCTTTTCTTCCATGTTCTCCTTTGCAATCTTGGCAACGAAGGGCTTTGTTGAGTTTACCAGCTGATACAAGGGGAAAGCTCCATGATCGGCTGGTCATACCAAAGCTTTGTGTGTCTAATCGGAAATCAGCTGGTAATGGTTGAAACGCTGCGAACGATTATGCCAGCCAAACCACTCGCGGCTCACCACACACCAAGCTGCCAGCCAGGGATGGCAATAGTACAACGATAATAATTATTTAAAGTGGGGGGCATATGGTTGGGGGAGGGGAGAGACAGGTGGACATGGGAGGGAAGGAGGCCGGTGCGGTGGGGGGATATGCCATTGATCTTGAGAGGAGAATGGGAGGAGAGTGTTTTTGTATTAAATAAAGTCGTTGTAAACATGCATATAGGGTTTTTCCTTATTTATAAAGAAATGGGGGTCCAGGGGTGCTTTTAAGGGGGGCAGCAGATACCCACGGATTTTAACACACGTGGGTGTCTCTGTTACCTAACCCCCGTGGATGTTCAGGGAGCACTGTACTCTAAATCTGCATAAAACATCACATTTTCTAGCTTACAAGTATTAAGGTACACCAAAGTACAATATATGGAAACTATGATGTCTCTTAACATTATATATATGACAACTGTGCAAAGGAAAATGTTTTACATGACATTATATACCGTGAGATGAGCAATATGAAGAATACTCCTGTGTGGCTAGTGGCGTCCCTAGAGCTAGAATTACTCTGGAGATGAAGAGCTGTTGTTCACCTCTATTTCCTCACCAGTTCTGGAGGTTGAAGGCAGCAAAGAGGGCAGATGGGCCTTGGCAGAGGTTGAAGGCCTCCTTTACGACTCCGAGACTTTGAAGAACCACGTGACGACATAGCTGGATAGGTGAATCCAGGCAAAATCACAAGGAAATACCGCAACACATGAGTACTGTAGCACGGCACAGTATCACACACGTGACAGCATGACTACTCACAGTGTAAACAGTGAGAGTTTGGCGCCAGGTAACTCCACTGCAGAAGTGGAGGGGCGGGATTTTTGAATGGGAGCGGAGCAACTCTGAATTTTTCATATGCCCACTTAGTGACCCCCTTGTCTGACCTATTTGGGGATCCAAGTTATCCGTGTCCGACTTAGACTTGACTGTATTAGGAAAATACATTTTCTTTAAACTAATTTCCTTTACCAGCAAAAAAAAAAAATGAAAATCTGCTTGCTGTGATATTGTCTAACTTACCATGAAATGTAGAAATACGCCATATACTGATTCACTGAAAAGAATAGAATGGAGGGAAAAATCTAAACAGAACCTAGTTTCACTCACCAAAAAATTGTTTATACAGTGTATAAACTGTTTTACTGTTGAAACAACATACCCACAGTTAACACAGTTATATCTCTATACACATGACAATGCTAATCACTTCCACCCAAACAACAAGCAACCAATTATACAGTAGTTAGACCTAACAGCACCAAACGTGAACAGCTGATGGTGGGAAAACACGATCAAAACAAAGAAAGCTCTGTTTGAAGAATACACTTTCAATACACTAACACCCTTTAGGCCAACTAGTATGAAAAGATAATCTACTTGCCATGGTATTGTTCTAACTTACTGTGACCTGTGGGAAAAATACACTATAAAATGACTGAGAAGACCAAAATAACAGGTGAGAAAACGATAACAACGCAGGACGACAATCAAACAACTCGACAGGCAAATGATTTACACCTTTAACACACTCTCAGACTTTGGCATGCAAGCTATTTTAATACTTAACATGGGGGAAATATGTATACACAGATCTGTTCATTTTCACACCGATATTCACATAACTTGGTTTTTAAATCACTGGATTGTGAGGAGCACTGGGTAAACAAGTCCAGACTGCATGGTAGCTATATATACACGTGTATACATATATAGTGCTGGTACCTCCTGATTATGTGGTGACATGGCAGCTGCAACATCATGAGCATTGAGGGCACGTGATGTCAGCCCGTGCACTAACTGAATGATGTCTCCATTTCTGATGGGCTCCTGAGGCTCCGTCACCACCAGCTCCTCTCTGAGGGTAAGATATCAGGGTAACATGTACAGTCAGGGACAAAATTTCTTCTAATATTTAACCCTTCTACTTCTCACTATCCTTAACTAATATCTCTAGGCTGTAAGAGGCTTCATACGTTATTCTATCCACAGATGATTCTCATGGAGGAAGAGATGGACATCCCATGTATATGAAGCAGCACAATGAAACAGTTTTTGTCCAACTGTAGAAATGCAACAGGAATTAAATGAGATAACCTTACAAATGCAATATTCTTTGTCCATAATTCCATGCATCAGAAGTCATGGTAAGTCCATATCGTTCTGTATCACGTTGTTTGTGTATATAGGCTCCAACAAGCTTGCATCCATTGACTTTGGTTATTTACTGGTGGCTCTCCACACTGCTGTATCTCTAGCAGCCTCCCTATTCAGTCCCTTAACCATGAGATCACACTCTATGACTTCATCCCAGATCTTTTTCAGTCTGCCTCTTGCAACCCGACCCTCATTGTTCACACCTCTCACCCTCTACACCCAGTTGTCATCCTCCATTCTCTCCACAAGCCCAATGAATTACACTGCCCAAGGTGGTAATTAACCATGAGTACAGGGGGAATAACTGTATAGGTATTTAACACCTGTGCCTGCCTGATGCCAACACTGCTCTGCAGTAGCAATGTCACCCTTCAACCTCACTCTAACCCTCATTCCCACCTAAAGATAGGGTGAGGTAGGATTCACAAACATGTAAACAGGCAAAATTTTGGAGAACTATCAACACCATGCACAATGAAATGAACAATAAAAAAAAAACTCCCAATCCATTCATAACTTTGCAGTCCTAGCTCAACTTCACATGCCATTCTAAAAATTTTCCTTACAGATGACTGACACACATAGTAAATTCATTCTGCCAACCATCAAATTAAGAAAATGCATGCCGAAACCTTGTAATGTGCTTCTTCATGCAAACTTCATTCAATATTTTGATCCAATGTTAATTTCTTAGCTTTCTCAACTTCCACCCATCTCTTTCTCACACATTCTTTTATCATGTCCATCAACCCCATTTCTGACCTACCATCCTCCTCTGACCCTTAATTCATTTTTAAGAGTTCGTGTTAGTGCCAACTTTAACACATGGATGTAAGACTATGGTGTGGCATGAAAATGAAAAGTCAAGAATGATAGCAGAGGAGATGGGGCTGCTGAAGAGTTCATGTGAAGTACAGAGAGTGGATTGGATATGAAATAATGTGATTCGTGAAAGTTGCGGAGTGAGGAAGTCTATGGACACCAGAAATGAAGAGTGTACTGAGATGGTATGGTCATGTAGAGAGAATGGATAACAATACAGTGGTGAAAGAGGTATACAGTAGGCGCAGAAAGTGTTGACGCCATCTTAAAAAAATAAAACATTCTTGTGGTTAGCAAGGAGAAACAAATAAATTAACACTCACCATTGAATTTAGTATTTACTGGCATTCCCCTTCACCTTTATTATCTTCTTAAGGCGTCTGGGGAGACTGATGGCGTAGTTTTGCAGAACAGACGGACTAAAACTGCTCCATAGCTGCTTGACTGCAGCCTCAAGTTTAGGCAAAGATGATGTGTCCATACTACGCAGCTGCCGCTTCATGTGCGCCCATAAATTCTCAATGGGATCGATATCTGGGCTGTTTCCGGCCAATCTCGAATAAAGGGAACCTCACAGTCTGTTAGCCACTGTTTCACTGACTTTGCAACATGTGCAGGGGCAGAATCTTGCATAAATACTCTTGCCTTGGTTTTATCAAAAGAGTCACTTAAAACATCACATAAGAGCTCCAAATAATTGTTCTGGTTCACTTTTTCATTTGCAGGTAGAATTACCAACTCACCAACACCATAATACGTAAAGCAGCCCCAAGCCATGAGTGAGGCTGGGTATTTAACAAACTT
>JAGKTI010031818.1:0-12041 GCA_018397915.1 Birgus latro
ATGACAGTAAGCCCTTAAGTGGAAATAAAGTAGGTCCATGGAATACAGTAAGTCCTTGAGTGGAAATAAAATAGGTCTATGGATAAAAATATGTCAGTGAGTGGAAACAGAATAGGTCCATGGGTAAACATAGGTCCATGAGGAAATAAAATTGGTTCATGGATGAGAGTTAGTCCATGAGTGGAAATAAAATAGGTCCATGGGTGAGAGTTAGTCCATGAGTGGAAATAAAATTGGTCCATGGGTGAGTTAGTCCATGAGTGGAAATAAAATTGGTCCATGGGTGAGAGTTAGTCCATGAGTGGAAATAAAATAGGTCCAAGGGAGAAAATAGGTCCATGAGTGGAAATAGGTAAGTGGGAAAAAATATGTCCATGAGTGGAAATAAAATAGGTCCATGGGTAAAAATAGGTCCATGAGTGAAAATATAATAGGTCCATGGGTACACAGGCACAAATAGGTCCCTGGGTGAAAGCAGGTCCATGGGGAAAGAAAATGCAAGGTGAAATAGGGCCCTGAGGAAAAATGGGTTCTTGGGAGAAAATGGGTCCATTGGAGAATAAACCACTGAGGGGGCGGGATTGAGGAGTAGGGGAAAGTGCATAAATGGGGGACAAATAGATCCACTGAGGGAAAATAGGTCTAATCCCTCCAAGAAAAAGGGGGGTAAAAAGACAGGATAAATATCATCATCATCATTACTTTGACCTTTATTCCCATCTAAATATGGAGATAGGCAGAGAGAGATACTGACTGATGAAACTGATCTGAAGCTTCAAGTAAGATGAATCCCTGTTCAGAATGGTTATTTTATACAGGGATTATGCTTCACTGACATGGAACTAAGAATGAGTGAAGCTTCAAACCTGAGTCTGCAATGAGCCAGGCAAACCATTTGGCTGTTGGCTCTCACACAGTGAAGTGCTGGTGCATGGAAAGGCTTTATCTATGCTCTCCCCTTCAACTGTGCCTAAAACTGCCATCTCTCCATCTTGAAAGGTAAGCTGTGACAACAGATTAACTCTAAAGTATTGTGAAAGTAATGAAAAATTGTCTTATTCTGCCAATGACTTGCAACATATAGTGCTTTGTAACATATGGTGCTAGTGAATACTGGAAATGTTATGGAATGAGACCTAACCTATAGTAACATGCACTCTTAATCTGGCACAACCTATAACATATGGTGCTAGTGACTACTGGAAGTGCTATGGAATGAGATCAGAGCTATAGTAAAATACACTTTTAATCAGACAATGACCTGTAACCAGTGGTGCTAGTGACTATGGGAAGTGTTATGGAATGAGAACAAACCTATAGTAAAATACTGTACTCTTGTTCTGGCACTGAGCTGTTACTGTGCACGATATTAACACTAGTTTATGGTGCTAGTCACAAAAAGAAAAGTTACAAAAAGGGTGAAGTGCCACGGCACTGTCTTAATCACAATTCACCTTAGGGAAATATGCTGAAAATGGACAAAAACCACAGCTTGGTTAATGCTGTGAACTAGAAATGAAAATTACCATATAATTTCCTTCAAGCAACACTAGGAAAAATGACTAAATGAAAAGGAGTCTAGTGAAAATTCCTGTAAGTATGAGCTAACCATGCACCTATGAGCTTTTCAACTCACTAACAGCAATGTGCTATGTCTACTGTGACAGGTACACCAAAAATAGTGGGACAACAACAGTGTGACACCAGGGATCAGCGAATGAACAGAATGGATGCAAGAAATTGAGCAGCATGGAGAGTTGCCACCAAGTGACCAAGGCCGACGCATGCATGATAGAGTCTTTACAAGCAAACAAACAAATACTGTATAAGCAGAAGGAAACAAGACAGTAAGACCTGTGCCCTTCAGGACCCTACAACAGCTTGAACTGCAGCCCTATGAAGCCAACAAAAAGGTAGAGTACAACCAAATTTTACACATTTACACTACCTAAACTCCATTTATTTTTAATTGGCCTAAATTTGCCATCATTTCATGCTGAAACCAGAGTTGTAATAACAAAATAAGACTACAAGACAGTCAACCTTACCAAGTTCAAACTCCTTGGGTTGAAGCTGTGTATAGATTTTAGAAATAACTGAGAACTTTAGAAGGGTGTACTCTAGGATGAATTCGAATAATGCATTTTTTTCTCAATCCATCGAGTAGGATGGAGAGCCGCCACTTTGTGACTAAGGCTGATGCATGCAAGCATGCTGGAATCTTTATAAACGGATTAAACGAATGAACAAAATGCAACTAGCCTTTCCATTCAAACTGAAACTTAAGTCTCCTTTTCAATGAAAATTTGTTTGAATTTTCCTGAATAAGGATAATCAAATTAAGGTAACTGAAAAAGGCAAGGATGCTTTATCAGAACAATAAAATTATTTTACTTTTAAAAGCTTTTCATTACTTTGTTATAACATATTATACCTCCAACACTATAATGGATTCTTGGGAACAGGTTGCACAGCCTTGACTAACTTATGTAAAAATACACTGACTTTCAACTGTTTGTACAATGATAAGTTTCACATATTTCTATTTTTTGAACACCGCATTCAAAACTACCAATAGGTTGCATTTTGGCTGCCACTATTAAGAATTAAAACTTCAAATTAGTGTAGTCTAAGAGAAACACATATGAACTGTCAGACTGCAATTAATTCAGGGACTGCATGTGGATTGCTATATGTTGTCCGAGCATCAATTAAACAAATGGTACAATTCATAAACAGCCATGTTTGGGCAGCTAGTTTAATGCACTTGAACACTGGATGTATTTTTCTTAGAAGCCTGAACTTGGGAAGGTTGCCTGCAGGATCATAGTCACAAAGAAGTACTATGGATAAGAGGCTGAGCCAAAGCATTGTCTTTTTCTGCCAATGAGGTACATAAACTAAGGTACAAAGCAAACATTGTTATTTAGGCCAATTTAAGACAAAAGAATTATAATACAAAAAGCTGTCACAATCACACACAAACTCCAGTACACAAACGCAAATGCTGTTTACTCACAAAGTTTTTAACGTTGCCTGTATACAGTAAAACCTCGATATAATGGAAAGGAAATGGAGAATGTGAGTGAATTTAAGTACTTGGGCAGTGTGATGAGTAAGGATGGTAGTCTGGAGGGTGAAGTGCTCGAAAGGGTACAGCAGGGAAGGAAGGTTGCTGGTTCGTTGAAAGCAGTGATAAGAAACAGGGAGGTGAGCATGGAAGTGAAGCTTGGACCCTGTTGGAAGGACAGAAGTCAAGAGTGAGAGCAGTGGAAATAAGTTATTTGAGAGGAGCATGTGGAGTCACATGGAGAGACAGACTAACAAATGAGGAAGTGAAGGAGCGTTGTGGTGTGGTTGAGGACGTGATGGGAAGCGTTAGGAGAAACACGATAAGGTGGTTTGGGCATGTGGAGAGGATGGAGAGTGAAAGATTGACGAGGAGAGTGTATGTGAGTGAGGTGGAGGGGGCGAGAGGGAGGGGGAGGCCGAGGATGAGATGGAGGGATGGAGTGGAGAGGTATATGAGAGAGGGGGGTGTGAGTTGGGAGCGTGGTAGTGAAATGGCAAGGGACAGAGTGACATGGAGGCGATTTGTTTGTGGCCACCCCGTTCGGGATTGAGGCGTCTGGCAATAGATAGATAGATAGAACGGACTTCAATAGACCAGAATTCGCTTTTATCGGACTCGAGGAGCTACCGGACTAAACTCCTATATATCGGAAAAAGTCCGATAAAGCCAGAAAGCAGTCCGGACTGCCTGACCACCACAATAAGACAAGTAAAAGACACGTTTTTCAGTGACAGTACAGTATTATTATGCCATTTGATTAATGTAGTGAAGGTATAACACAGTACAATACTGCAATGGTTGTGAAAACCACTGATGCAATCTGGACTAATGTCTGATATATTGGAAAAAGTCCAGATTAGGAGGGGTAAGTCCGAATGTCGCTTTTATCAGAATTTCGCATATTTCGGACTGGCTTGGGCCCCAATTAGTCCGTTATAGTGAGGTCTTACTGTAGTTGCAATCCAACTCACAAACATTCATGTTCAGAATTTTTGGAGGCACATGCTTTTCAGGAAGCCTGCTGAGTTACAGGTGGTGCATTTTATCTACCAAACATTGTACACATTGTATGATACAGAATAATTAAGATACCAAAAAAACACTGGTACTGTGCTTCAATTGCTACCAGAGTTCACTTTTCACCAATGATTACTATATTTTTGTCAAGAGTAAACAGTATTGGCAAATTTCATGTTCTAACTTCCTGAATTATGGGCCAACCCACTCCCAATTACCTTCATAAGTACTTGTACAGAAGCAATTGTATTATGTGTGTCCCTGCTTAATTTTTTATGGTTACTTATTGTTTTCTATTTATTTTATGACTGTCTGTTCTCTACTTATTATGATTATTTGTCCTTTTTTGTATTTATAATTGTTCTTTTTTTGTATATGATTATTTGTCCATGCTCCTTATTAACTGTATGACAATAGTTCTGGCTTTACAATTATTTTGAAGAAGGCCTCCTGCATTATCCAATTATACACAGATCCCCCAACTTCTTCCCTATCCCTCAAGAGAAGGATGGTGGACTAGAGTAAAAGGGAAACTTAAGCCTGTCCAATATATCTATCTGCCTACCTATCTGTCGATGGATGCTTTAACCCGTCACGTCCCGACCGATTTCCTACCTTCGATACCCCCCAGTCCCGAGCGATTTCAGAAAACTTCTTTTTAGGCTCAAACCTTTGCTTTTGGTGAAAAACTTCGAAAATTCATAGAGAAATCGCCCTCCTGAGCTTATAAATGTTGCTACAGGTGACGAGTCAGCCTTACCTTTCGTTCTCTCTCAGGGTATCTGGTCTCAAAGAAAACGAACTATGGGGGGGTAAACTAGTTCAAGCCACTTTGAATTACAGATTTATTTATTTATTTGGTATGATTTTATGTGTAGTACAAGACTATAATGGTTTTCACACAATTATATAGGCAATAGGAACATTGCTCAGTTACCAAACACATCCACATATGGCACCTTCCTTTATGACAATTCCACCTCATCACTTCTGTTTGTTTCTTGCTCTAGCTTCTTTATTTCTTTGTCCTCCACCCCAGGAATCACTTTCATTGTGAATTTCGTCATTGGAGAGACTGTGGCACAACATTTCTTTACTGGCCAGGTCATAACAGGTGAATTGCCGAGTGTGGGGGGGAGTGGGGAGGGAGGGTCAGGTGAGGCCAGGCAGTATCCCCACTTGACAACAGATACAGGAAGGTCTCCCACATATGCCTACCAAAAATCATCTGTGAAACTTGAAAATTGTGCAAATTATGAACCTTGCAATTGCGCGACATACCGGTGCGTCAATGGGTCTAGCTGTGACAAAACGTTACGACGTACCCATACGTCGACGGGACGCCTTGGGTTAAACCCAGATTTTTTTTCTTTTTTCTTTTTTTTTACGTGTCTGACTCTAGGCAAAGGCTTCAGGGCCTATTCCCAAGTTCCAGTAGTCCTCTTTCATCTCCACATGTCACCACTTCGGCATTAACACCCACCATCCATATTGAATACATGCCAGGGCTGTCTCATACAGGACTGGTGTACTGGTATCAGCGGGGGTACTTTTATGACAGGTCAGCAGCTCATCTGGTAGGTCAGAAAAGCCTGCTTTTAAAGAAATTCAAATCCTTAAACTGTTCCCTGCCCCAGCCGGGATTTGAACCAGGGTCCATTAGGACTGTAGGCCACCTCTCTACCGATTCTGCCACCGCCTCCCCCAACAAATTGCCTCCATGTCAATTTGTCTCCCGTAATCAGCCATCTCTTTCTCTAACTAAAACTCAGTCATTCATATAGTGTCTCTCCACCCGACCCTTCCATCTCATCCTTGGTCATGCCTCCACCTCACTCACATTCACTCTCCTAGTCCGTAGCTTTATTCTCTCCACATGGCCACACTAACTGACAATTATATTTAAACTAAGAAAGACCCCTCATCCTGAATGGGTTTACCAAGGTTGTATCAAACCTTCCCCCCCTCAAAAAAAATAAATAAATAAAAAAAAAAATAAGCCAGAGGGGGTATGTCTTCATGAGGTGGTACCAAAATGGCTGCATGGTGGAGTTGCCCAGTTATACCAATGTCCATCAACTTCCTACACTTGAGGAGGGTCATGGTCTGCAGGAAGATGGCAGTTTTAGCCTGAACTGAGTTAGCTGTTTTACAAGGAGGGGCATTAAACCTCTGCCAACCCACTTGTTAACACACAGGGAACATGTATGAGTTGGTTATATGGTTATCATCCAGTATTATAAGTGGTTTCCTGGCCTACAGGAAACCATTAGGCTTGTCACTCCATATAAAGTCACCTAAAATGGAAAGAAGAGTAATATAAAGTGACAGGACAGATGAGTGAAATAGGAAGAAAGGACAGACACAGAAAAATAATGATAAAAGTGAAAGAAGTAGGCAGCACTACATCAAGTGAGTGGATGATCATGAGAAATAGGAAGAGAGGAAGACAGAAAAAGAATGATAGGAAAAAGTTGGCAGCGCTACATCAAGTGAGTGGATGATGGGGAGAAATAGGAAGAGAGCAGGGCAGACACAGAAAAAGAATGATAAAAGTGAAGGAAGAAGTAAGCAGCACTACAGGAGTGAGTGGATGATGGTCACCACCACATGGGCACCAAAAATGTTGAACTCTTGCAATTAAAGTTTTGGCCGAGAATAAAGAACTCCACATTCTATTCCAGCTTACCACACCTGATTTTATTCACTTCACAGAAAGTCAACTTGGTCAATATACTGTATTAAGCCAAATTATCACCAGAAAATGACAAGAGGCACACAACAAAACCCATCCTCAGTCTCAAAGGCCTACACTCATATCACTGAATTTTCCTATGGCTGCTCTGTTTACCATAAAAAACTGTGCTATAATTGTCACTTTAACCTGCCCAGTCCCACCGACGTACGATGCGCGTCACAACTTTTTTTCATGCTGAAACCCACTGACGTGCATTGTACGTTAGTCAATCGCAAGGTTCGTCGTCTGCACATTTTTCAAGATTCGCAGGTGATTTTTGGTAAGCAAATGTGGGAGACCTTCCTCTACTCCTAGCCAGGCGGCAACACTGCCTGACCCTGTCCAACCCCCCTCTCCCCTCAGGGGGTGCGCAATTTTCTCGCAACTCACCTGTTAGCAGTGACCTGGCCAGTAAGGACACGTAGCACCACGGCCTCCCTGACAACGAAATTCAAGGCGAAAGTGATTCCTGATGTAGAGGACAAAAATTATGTGGAACCAGAGTTAGTAATGAACAGCAGTAATGAGGAGGTAACATCACCAAGTTAGGTGCAATATGTTGATGTACTAGGTAAGGGAACAATGCCAATATCGCTTATATTATTGTGTGAAAAGCAATATACTCTTGTACCACATATAAATTCGTGCCAAATAAATAAATATATACGAGGCTGTGTGGTTTTGGTTAAGTTTCCCTCGCACAGGGATCGTATTTTATGGAGCGCGGCATGATAAAAAAACGGTAGTCAGGTGAGGGATTTCTTACCTGTTTGGAATATTTTTCACTCTAGGTGAGCGCTTTCTTGCTGAATTTTCGATGTTTCTCACCTAAAGGGAAGGTTTGAGCCAAAAAAAGACAAGTTGAAAATCGGTCGGGTTCTGGGAGTGGGTTGGGTAAAAACGTGGTCGGGACTGGGCGGGTTAAACTGGCCCAGATGTTTGGTTCTAAAGTCTTTTTACATACCAGTAGCTAAATGAAAAGACAATTTTACAGCTCTACATTCTTTTCCTTACACTTCCTCATGACTAACCTCGTATCTTTATAACACAGAAGTAGGAACTCAAGGCTACAAGCCTGCAAAGTTGTTCCCTTTACGAGAAAACAAACAAGAGCCAAATTCAGGACCCATCACTTTCAACATGCCTGCACACAGTGGATTTACTTTCACAAGCCGTAATGTACTTCTTTTACCTCAACTTAGCTCAGAGTTTCATCATTTTGACAATAATTTCGCATGGCTCAATGAGGGAATATGAAAATTCTATAACTCTACATCCATGTCACAACACTTCTGCATGACCAGCATCATATTCTGCCAGTACTCCTTCATAGATTATACTTCTTTCACCTTAACATGGCCCATTTTCAGCCTTTTGAAGCTTATTTCTCAATGCCCAGTGATACAATGTGACAATTCTATGGCTCAACATCCTTTCCATAACACTACTTCATGACTAGCATCATATCCTAGTGTTTACTTTCAAAAGCTGTCCTATACTTCTTTCACCTTAACTTGGTCCAGACGTCCAGCCTTTTGAAGCTNTCATAACTAAGGCTCACTGAATTTCATGAAAGCATGAAAGGATGATACTGTGTTGCTGAGTGAAGACGAAGGGGAGCTGCAAGGCTTGGTAGATGAGTTTGGGAGAGCGTGTAGGAAACGGAATCTAAAGGTGAATGTGGGGAAGAGTAAAGTGATGGTCTTCGAGAGAAGTGAAGCCAGTGAGTGTACAGTGAGATTGGATGGGAAGGATATGGAGAATGTGAGTGAATTTAAGTACTTGGGCAGTGTGATGAGTAAGGATGGTAGTCTGGAGGGTGAAGTGCTCGAAAGGGTACAGCAGGGAAGGAAGGTTGCTGGTTCGTTGAAAGCAGTGGTAAGAAACAGGGAGGTGATCATGGAAGTGAAAAAGTTGTTACATGACATTATTGTGATACCAACTCTGACATATGGAAGTGAAGCTTGGACCCTGTTGGAAGGACAGAAGTCAAGAGTGAGAGCAGTGGAAATGAGTTATTTGAGAGGAGCATGTGGAGTCACATGGAGAGACAGACTAACAAATGAGGAAGTGAAGGAGCGTTGTGGTGTGGTTGAGGACGTGATGGGAAGCGTTAGGAGTAACACGTTAAGGTGGTTTGGGCATGTGGAGAGGATGGAGAGTGAAAGATTGACAAGGAGAGTGTATGTGAGTGAGGTGGAGGGGGCGAGAGGGAGGGGGAGGCCGAGGATGAGATGGAGGGATGGAGTGAAGAGGTATATGAGAGAGGGGGGTGTGAGTTGGGAGCATGGTAGTGAAATGGCAGGGGACAGAGTGACATGGAGGCGATTTATTTGTGGCCACCCCGTTCGGGATTGAGGCGTCTGGCAATAGATAGATAGATGATTTAGCCACCTTATCCTGCTAGAAAACCAACACAAAATGCAACTCATAAAAAAATTCACACTGCCCACATTCCAAAGCAGACTCCCACACCACAGCACAATTACTACATGCACTATAACATCACAGGACAGACAGTCCTTTCAACACAAAAAAAAAAAAAAAAACTTCTAGGTGTGACCAGTCGAAGTCACCAATTTCCTGCAGTCAAAAGATGTGAAGGGTTTCAACAACAAAAACACTAGAATATGAAGCTAATCATGGAAAGCTGCTATGAAAAGAATGTTCACACAACAGTATTATCTTACTCTACTGCTGCTGAGCTCTACTGCTGGGGGGAAAAAAGTTAAAATGAAAGACTGTCATTACAGCTTACATCATTCTCAGTGTTATGGTTTTCTAATAATTTATGGCAGTATATATTGTAAATTTATTGGTCTATCTTACCTCTAACACCTCAATCCAAAGACATTTTTTTCATGCTACCTCCAGACAATTCTAAGTTCTGGAAAAGCCATACATATGTTAAACAACCCCCTTAATTTCCTCACAACCTGCTATCACTTACAAGGGTGGACAATGTTGTCTGGGGGAGGCACGAATGAAAAAATAATACCAGTAAAATATGATACATCAGACTGAACGGGCGACCAAAGGACGCTACTTTTCTCGATGCCATTACCAGCGAAAGGAACTTGTGTATTCAATTAAAATTACTCTTTAAACACTCCATTTTGTGTGTTCCAACTGATCTCGAGTCTTTAAACACACGGCACATCATGCCTATTTCATGTACAATATGACATAACAGAAAAACAAGAAACAAATAAAGACCACCCACCTCCAAGAAAAAGTCGCCTTCCTCGTCGCTTCCGTTCCAGTGATGACTCCGCCTGATAAAGGTCGAATAAAAGTAAGAAAGTCACCGTAAAAAAGTCAAAATAATGCTTTACAGAATACGTAAACAGATTATTCTAAAAGATAAGATTATTTCTTGCTTACTAGGTCTAACAGAAATAACAATGATCGTCACGAATCCGTTTTATGCAGAATTTACTAAGACCATTTTGAATTTTGGTGCCCGGGATTCGTATTACCAAAGTCAACCATTTTTCTACTCGATGTGATATTCTATTTGGCGTCAATTTAGCGTCTAGATGCAAGAGACGTAGCTTTTTCTATATAAGTATGAAGCTCTAGCAATCTTTTTCTGAGATTACAGGTCCTTTTATGGTTATTTTCTAGAGAGTACTGTATTTAGCATCAATCTCGTGTTTTTTGCTCGTTTCACTTAGCAATTATATTAACGTTTAGGTGCAAGATATCTTCCCATATTCTTGAAATTTCGTCATATTTATCAGTATTCCGTATTTTATATCGTGTTTTTGCGATGTGCTAGAGATTTTTGATATTCAATATTCTAGCGATTTGAGAACAGGTCGGTCTAGCAGCATTGGTAACATTCCTTCCCCGGCATTTAAAGATGGGCGGGTCATCACACCAGTGTGGCGAATCTTAAAATAATAATAATAATAATAATAATAATAATAATAATCTTCTGTGATACGGTTCACAGGAGGTACGTGGCTTCAATATTCATACACAGATGTGTCCACATGCGCCATGGATTTAAGTACATGCAACAATCCTTAGATAGGTTAGCTTTTCTTGTATGGAGGACTATTGTTATGGTTAATTGCTAGAGAAAGCCGATTGACCTTATGATTCATTTGGCCAGTGATCTTCCATATTTGAGTGTCATGAGTGAACTGCGCAATCTTTAATAACATGAAGGATATTTCCACAGGATCTGGGTGTCGAAAATGAATTAACAAGTATGAAAAATCCATGTTGTAGACTTTTCATTTGTTAATGGGAACTCCCGCATTGTCCATATATTAATTTATTTTATTTTCTTAATTTATCTTGTAATAGAATTAAACACACGCAGCCTAATCCATCTGTGAAATGCGTACACATTAGGAATATGAATTTTTTCTATGTTAGGGCCTCAGCACAAAAGTGACTGTTTCAGAAAAAGAAAAGTTTTTTTTTTTTTTTGTTACTACGAAAATTTTAATACGTAGGAATATCCTGATCTAACCTTACCTCATTTAATTAATGCAGGTTAGCCTAACCTAATCATATGTATTGTTCATTAGAAAGTATTGGCTTCATTATCATTTTTTTTTTACATTATGGAAAATCATCAGGAAAATGATATTAACAAGAAACAGTCAGAAAAAACAATTAAAAATCAGAAAAGGATGCTTAATCCTCAGTTTAACAAACCCAGTTTAACAAACAAAATCCAGTTTACTATTCTATCTGTCTACTGTTACTGCCTAATGTCACAGCCACAGACACTATTTCCTTGTTATTAGCTACTTTTTAATGATCACTTGGAGGGGGAGGCCAAGGATGAGATGGAGGGATGGAGTGGAGACATATATGAGAGAGGGGGGCCAGGGGGTGTGAGCTGGGAGCAGGGCAGTGAAATGGACAGAGCAACATGGAGGCGATTTGTTTGTGGCCTCTCCTTATGGGACTGAGGCGTCTGGCAATAGGTAGACTTGTTAAATCAGCTGGAAATTTCAGACAACTTGCTTATTAATGATGCATTCCTGCCCATAAAGCAGATTTGCCACATTCTTTGACTCTGCTGTACCAGTTATATGAAAGAAGTTTGTGATATTTTGGAAATGTCCTTGATTTACCATGAGGACTGCATGTATAATATTTATGGGATATGTGTGTTTTCCTGCTCTTTGAACCCAGCCTCACTGTCTATCTATCTATCTATTGCCAGACGCCTCAATCCCGAACGGGGTG
>JAGKTI010031820.1:0-12041 GCA_018397915.1 Birgus latro
AAGCACTTCACCCTCCAGACTTCCATCCTTACTCATCACACTATCCACGTACTTAAATGCACTCACATTCTCCATATCCTCCCCATCCAATCTCACTGTACATTCACTGCCTTCACTTCTCTCAAAGACCATCACTTTACTCTTCCCTACATTCACCTTTAGATTCCGTTTCTTACACACTCTCCCAAACTCATCTATCAAGACTTGCAGCTCCCCTTCGTCTTTGCTCAACAACTCAGTATCATCTGCAAACAACAGAATAGGGAGTTTCAAACACTGCCTTCTCTCACTAGGGCCGCTCCAAAATCCACTGCCCGACCTTGTATCTCTTTTATAACCCCATCCATGTACAGATTGAACAACTATGGAGACGACTCATCCTTGTTTCAATCCAACCTTCAAATGGAAAGATTCACTCAGTTTGCCATCCACACGCACTGCAGCCTTAGCACCCTCATACATACTCTTCACTGCCTTCAACAACTTCCCATCCACTCCATATATTCTTAATACCTTCCACAATCCTTGTCTATCCACCCTGTCATATGCTTTCTCCAGATCTATGAAGGCTGCATACAACTTCTTTCCCTTCTCCAGAAACTTTTCTACTAAGGATCTAAGAATGAATATCTGGTCTACACAACCTCTTCCCTTCCTAAAACCTCCCTGTTCTTCTCCAACTAATTCCTCTGTTATTTCCCTAACTCTGTCATTAAGTATCCTATCATAAAATTTTTCCTATTACACTGAGAAGGCAAATGCCCCTATGATTACCACACACACTGTTTTTTCCCCTTTTCCTTTGTACAGAGGAATAATTATACCTGACTTCCAATCTTCCGGGACTCTACCCTCCTCCCACGCCAATGTGCACGCCTTCCACATCCATTCTATTACTATCTCTCCCCCATGCTTCAGCATTTCACCACTTCCATCCTGCTGATTTCTTCATCTCTTCTCACAACCCTCCTTCTCCCTGCCATTCCCCAGCCACTTATACTCGCATTACTTTCATTCTCTATGTTCAACAGTTCATTAAAGTGTTCTCTCCATCTGTTTACTTTTTCTCCCTTCTCCACTAGTAATCTATCATTTTTATCTTTCACACCCCCACTGACTTCGTTGGCACCGTATGTAGCTCTCTTTACCTCCTTCCAGAACATTTTCTTACATTCCCTCCACTTTGCAATCAAATTCGTTCCAAATTCCTCATCCACTCTCTTCTTACTCTCTCTTACTAATCTTTTCACCTCTCTCCTCCTCTCTACATATAACTCTGTCATCCGTCTCTCAGCTTCTTCAATGCCCCTGTTCCTCATCCACTCATTGTATGTTTTCTTCTTTTGTGCCACAGCCTCTCTCACCTCTTCAGTCCACAGTGCTATTCCCTGAACCCCCTTGCGTCTTCTCTTCACCCAACACACCACCTCACATGCTGCACAGATTTCTTCTGCGAATATCTTGCACACACCTTCCACATCCCCCATCTGCTCCAATCTATATTTACCCAATCGCTCCTCCACTTCCTTTTTATATTCAGCCTTTATTCCATCCTCTTGTAACTTTTCTACCCTCCTTGAAAGAAATACTTCCTCCTGTCCTTCCCTTCTTCTCTTCCTCCATCTTGTTTGGATTCTGATTCTGGCCACCACCAAGTGGTGATCAGAAAGTCCACTCCCTCAACCTCTATATACTCTGGCATCCATTACACATCTTCTCATCCTTTCATCCACACACACATAGTCAATCATTGCCTTCCATTCATTCATTCCACCGTCCACCCTTCTCACCATTCGCCTTGTATACCTATGGATCATTTTGTGCCTGAAGAGGGTATTAGATAACACCAACCCCCCCCCGCCCCCCAGCACAAATGTCCACTAAAGCACTGGCATTCTCATCCATCTCTGCAGGCATAACCCACTCACCAACCACTCCATCCACCTTCTCATTCCCTACTTTTCCATTCATATCTCCAATCAGAAACACTCTCTCATTCCTTTCAAACTTTTCCAAGCAGTCTTCCACATTTGTCCAGAACTCTTCTCTCACTCTACTTACACGATCTTGCGTTGGCGCATACATGCACACAACTGCCCACATTTGTAGTCCAACTTTCACTCTTACCCGCACAATCCTTGACCCAACTGATCCATACTCTCTTACATTCTCCTTCCATCTGTTGCTCACAGCAATACACACTCCTTTCGCCCTCTCATTCTCACATGCTCCCGCGCATATGCCCCATCCATACTCCCACTCTCTCACACTCTCACCTCGCCATTTAGTTTCAGTTACTCCACATATATCCACTTTCGCACTCTCAAGCACCTGTACAATCTCCCTCTCTTTCACCTCATCATTCATACCCCTTACATTCCATGTTGCAATCTTTACCACGTCCTTTGTCCAGTCCTTTTTCGCCAACTTTTGGTCAGTCCTGGCCCAAGGCTTCTTGTTTGTATTTTTAGTTAGTTGTTTTACAGGGTGGGGCACTAACCCACCACCAACCCTTTTAGTTGCCTGTGTGTGTGTGTGTGTGTGTGTATGTGTGTGTGTGTGTGTGTGTGTTTGTGTGTGTGTATGTGTGTGTGTGTGTGTGTGTGTTTGTGTGTGTGTATTCATACTACGTTTAAACGAGTACATTTAATTTGGGAGACATTTGGGGGGAAAAGACAGATAGATCGATTTACAGGTTAGACACATAAGTCAAACAAATGGGAGAGAGAGAGAGAGAGAGAGAGAAAGAGAGAGAGTCATAACAACCAAATGCGATCAGAAAAAACAAATAAAAGAAGAAGCTGCAAACACCTGAAAATAACATCCATTGTAAAATCACCTGGCAGCCAGTATCTCAACAAGAGGGAGGTAATAGAAGGATAAAAACGAGAGATGGAAAGTAGACTGACGGATAGATGGACAAACAGTTAAAGAAAAACAGAGTCAAATCCAAACAAGGTCTACTTACAGTGGACTTCCAGTGTATGTGAAGCCATCCTTGTGTACTCTTTGACGGAGGGGTTGGAGGCCACGCAGGATATGGTGCGTCCATCGTCATCGGCGGTAGGTACTAAACGACCCCTTCTCACCGTAGTGTTTTGATCTATCGATGGCTGAAACCACAACATAAAAAAAAATATATATATATACTTGAATAGGAAAGGTGGTTAAGAGATCAGCTTTTCATAATATCATCCCTACCTTTCCACAAGATTACTTTCATTGGGAGTGAGTCACAGGAGCCTGACGATGTTAACATGATAATCAGATGTGTATATTTTTGTTGCATTCTGGTACAGCGAGAACTGAAGTGACAAGACGAATGACAGATTGCACATAAACAGTTCAATCCATGGACATCTAATTTTAGTGTACTGATGTCAAAGTCGAACGATTCCGTTCAATTTAGGGACGTATCTTTCTTTCTTTCTGTCTTTTTCTATCTTTTCTTTTCCTTTCCTGATTTTACCTGTAGTTAGAGTGTTAACTGCAAGAGAAGGCAAAATCTTTCACCATCGTGACACCTTACTTCCGTTTTTTTAATCCTATGCACATAAATAAAGATCCTTCGCATAGAAGATTATTAAAGACTGTATCAAATGTAACTCATCAAATTCAGCAAATCGCTCATCAGCAGAACTCTATCGTCTGCAGACATGGGAACAAGGCAAAGAGAAGGAATCGTAGTCAAAGTTTAAAAGATGAGTTCCTGTAAATAATCATCGTTATCATCGTCACCCTTACTAATATCAATATGGAGCAAACTGAATAGCAATGCAGGTACACTGGCTAAAAGTTTAAATACCGTTATTATATTTATCAAACTACCTTGCCGTGTTATTGATAACAAAATCATTTACAGTGTCAGCTTGAGATGAACAAAATAACCATCACACACACACACACACACACACACACACACACACACACACACACACACACACACATACACAGCATAAACATCAATATCACCACAGCAACCGACACACCGCCTATTCATTCGTCTGACTGTCAGAACAATCAACTGGTACACCACCCTCTCTTCCAACAGCACCACCATTCAGCAGCACAATGATCCACATCACAATCAACAACCGACACTACTAACACAATACCACTACTACCATCACCCATCACAACCACCACATGCACCTACCGCTACCATCACTAGCCACCACTTCCACAATCATTCACCACCACAATAAACTCATCACCACCATACCACCATCATGACCACCACCACTACCACCATCACTACTGCCATAGTCAAACACAAACACTAATTCGCTGTCGTCAAAATATACCATTACCACCACCACCACCACAATCACCCACCAGCAGCTACCACAACCATTCAACATAATCACCACCTCCTTTCCGTACCCTCACCAACATCACCACAAACACCACCTCTACCATTATCATCTATCACCATCGCAACCATTCACTAGCACCACTCTTACAGTCACCCACCATGATACTCACCTCCCTCCCCCCCCAACCACCGCTTCATCCATCACTACTACCATCACTACCATCAACTATTCCCCCCATCCGAGAGCCCTTCACAGGTATAGCAATCAAGAGGTAGCCTTAGCGAAGCGATGATGTATATATACCATCACAGGGCACAAGGCACTCTACTCAGTACCTTGTAATTCTGACGCCCCAGCAGTAGTAAACAATGGAAGTGTCACCAGTGGTCGTGCTAGCATGACAAATCACCTATTACAATAAAATTGAGTTTTATGCCTGTGTTCCCTTTATGGGCTAAGGCGTTGCCCCTGGGTAGAGGACTTTGGTTTGGAGTGTGTAGCACTTTATGACCGGATGTCTACCAGTGACCCTTGGGTGGACTCGAAACTCCGACCCTTCGGTAAGAGCGGAGCTCTCTAATCCATTGAGCCACGGCTGCTACACACATACGACAATGTGATACTTTTATGAGTGTTATGATAACGTGATATATTTTGTGACTGTGCAGAGAATGAACCCAAGAGTGGACGACTGCAAAATGGTGCAGTGTTGCGTCCCAAATAAACACAAAGGAAAAGAGATAAAAATAAGACATAAATGCTCCATGAGGTTGAGTAATTCACTATTAATTATATTACTAATATGTGTACATTATATTAATAACACTATATTACTAATGTACTATACTACTCGTACTAATTCACCATATTTTTAATCCGTGCTTGTTAACTGCAGACGTTTTTTTTTTTTTTTAGATCAGGTGAGGCCACTGGAATTGGATGAGATGGTTATGGCCTTCATTAACTCCTGCACTGCATGAATGCTTTTCAAAAGTGAAGTATGCAGAACATCTGCGAGATTTTATTTAAAAATCAATAATAATATTCAGAGTCATAAATGGTTTTTGCAGTGTAACAGGGTAGAAACCATTCTGTTAACTCCCAGATTATCAAAAGCACCAGCTACAACAACAGTGGTGTGGCCTTTGCTATGATTATATTCATACATATTTCAGCCATCCTGTTAAGGACTCTTACAATTATAAACAAAAAATGCCACAACACATACAACAGCGAGCAATGGAAAAATATCACCGCATAACAGTTCAACTAAATGACCAGACCGAGTGATGCACAAAACATTAAAGCAAAATAAAAACGATAACACATCCAACATTTAGTTCGCTCATCCACCAGTATGTCTAAATCCTGGAGCAATTTAATATAACACTTTAGAGCATAATTGGTGTAATACAAGAGTTAACTGCTCCCTCAATCCTTCAACTATTCGACAGGTCATCTCTGGAACTCTCTTCCTCTGTCTGCATTTCCTTCTGACTGTGACCCTCAGTCTTTTAAGCGCAGTGTGTCTAGAAATCTTGAAATAACGGTTCTTGAATGTGGCTTTTTTTTTTCTTCGAGGAAACAATTTTCTTGACTTCTAACCTTTGGTTCCCTCTTCCTTGGATAAAAACGGTATCGTTGACTCTACATGAACGCCAATTACAGCAATAAAGGGAACTCAAACATCATATTCGAATGAATATGGTATAGGTGATTATGACTGTAAGACTATGTGGGAAAAAAGGCATGCTCGGGAAGTAAGGTTCGCCTAGCATTTCACCTCTTTTACGTACCACGTCCCTCTGTTGGCTAATAGTCAGGAGCTGAAAAAATGTTTGGTTTGATTCTCTGCGAATATCTGATTCTCTTTTGTATGAAGTGTCAGTGAGGAAAGTTCCTGACATGTCTTACGTGTAGAGTAAACGCAATGGAATTGTGGACGAACTTTTGTTCCTGATTCTACAGTTACTTAATACAGACCAGTTGTCCGGCATATTTTTTAATAAATCAAAACAGCCGGTCACTTATCCTTCCAAGACATAAGGCCCCAATGCTATATTATCGAGCCAAGATAAGTGACAGGTCTCTGACCACATCGTTATCATTACCACACTACTTTACGTCATTCAAGCCATTCCACACAGTACAACATAGTATCATACTCACTAATATACCACACAACAACGTTAGGCTACATAACTATGCTAAGCATCATACCATAGTCAGACAATTTTCCTTTACACCACACAACAAAACACCACACCAATGCACCAAGAAGACCACACATCCAACCATCCATCACACCGCATTGGCGGGTGACTATACTCTTTTCACCTTAACTTTGACCAAACTTTCGTAGTTTATGCAGTTGTTTTTCACGCTGTTCAGTCATGGAATAAGACATTTGTACGGTTCTTTTATACTTCACTCTGTCGTGACTAGCATCATATTCTGTAGTTAAGTTTCGTTTCCACCCAGCATTCAAGGTGGAGAGATGGAACTCAAGGCCAACTTAAACTGAGTAGAGTATTCTTCACCTCACTACATCATTACCAAGGAAACTACTACCACACCACAGTCAGCACAGTCATACAACATACACATCACTCTTGCGTCTCACCTGGAGAGGTAGTGGGGTGAAGCCTTGTGCACCAGCAACATCCCAGGTTAGCTTTGCTGGTGGTCTGGATCCTGTAGAACGACATAGTAACGATGCCTCCACACCCTCTCTCAGAGCATGATCCGCACCCTCAATCACCATGTCCACCGGCGGCACTGACAGGACACCATACATTAACACGTGGCACAGATAAAAATACAATAAAGCTTGAGTAGTGTGCGAATATTTTCTGTGTCTTATGCCATGAGGTGGAGTTAGCTGATCAATTACCAGAACACGATACGGTAGCCTCGGATCCACATACCTCATATAAAGTAAAAATATGATTGGTCAATAGATTTATAGAAAGTCAGAACAGAAATCACTTGCGTGAGTGAAAGTTTAGTGGCAAAGACTTTTGTTTCACAGTACATAATACTCTACGCTGTGGCGACCATGACAAGTTCATCAGGAAGGTAAAATGACATACAGAGAGAAAGTTAAAGAAGTCAGAGTATACGAAACAATGCAGGTGTTATATCCATGTCCATATCTTAAAAGAATACTTAGATTTGTCTGCAAGCAGATACATACAAAAGACTGAATAAGTACAAGAGTTATGTGAAATATGAGAATCACTATAGGTTTAATGCTCAAGGTACACTGAAGTGAGAGTGATGTTGACAGACACATCATGATACTGAGGACCTTTGCTATTCTGAATTAGTTTGGTCTATAGATGGTGGGTAGAGCAAAAAATGGCGAAGCAAATGAAATGTGTATAACAGACCAGTAGAATTAATACTTACAGTACATATCGATAGTGACGACCTTGGAGTTATCGCGGGTAAGGTTGGTATTAGAGGCTATACACTTGAGGTGGCGGCCGTTGTCTTGCCTGGATAGAGCCGTGAGGTGAAGAGTGGCACTGACCACAGACACGGGGTGCTTGCCGCCAGGGGACATGATGCGTGGCAGAATCTCTTGCTGCCAAGACCTTCCACCATCGTCTTCACCCGTCACCCACCTGACCACTGGTAGCGGGTAGCCTAGGAAGAAGAAACACAGGACATTAACAGGATGTGGAGGAGACAAGAGTTTTACCGCCTGATGGAGTGACGCTGGCAGGATCTGCTGCTGCCACGACATTCCAACATTGTCTTCACCCTTCACCCATCACCCACTGGACCACTGGTGGCGGGAAACCTGAGGAGCAGCAGTAAGGAAAGTGGATAAGAACTAAAGGATCCCAAGAGGAAGAGACAAAGGAAACGAACTGCAAGTGAAGTGAATTGTGGGTCATTATTTTGTGGATATAGATGTGATCTCGTTTTTCTATTACACTCAGACACACACACAGGGAAATGAAGAAATAAGAATTGACTGTGGCTCCAGACTTACTTTTACGATATTTTTTATACCCACAACTTCGTGGACTCTCTCTCTCCCTCTCTCTCTCTCTCTCTCTCTCTCTCAGCACACAATAGTAGCATACCATAATGTTTCATTTCCGAATTATTAGTTACATGTAAATTTGAGACACCAGAACTTAGCTATTAGCCTACTGTCATTACCGTGTGGAAAAATTATACCCACAATCAGATATTGTAATTTTTATATACTTTCAAAGTTTATCCCTGTTATAGATGTGTGTTCATCATAGTATTCTAGCTGACACAACGTGACTGAGTTCTACTGTAAGTGAGTCACAGTTGCTTGAGAGTACTGATACCATAACCAATAACCTCTCATTGTTAAGATAAAGCTTAGATTTATGTTTCAGCTAAAGCCAGACTGTTTCTTTGAGTTAAGGGGAATCATAGGAGCCTAAAAGTGTTAAACAATTCAGTATACAATATTATAACGAAATGGTCAAGACAGGAAAAAAAAAAAATACGGTAGCTAAAATAATAAAATGGACAGACAGACAGATAAATAGATAAGTGGATGAACTGAAAGATGGACAGATAGTAAGGCTATCATTAAACTCCATAATGATAGCCAAGAGATACCTTTAATAACAAGTGTTAGAAAGCAGACAATTTCACTCAAGTCATTCACTGTGTACTCAAAGGCTGGGATGCCAAAGGAATTAACAAACACGATGGACAATTGAACTGTTATTGATTAACAGACGACACGGTCCTTTTCAGTGAATCAGGGACGGAACTACGCGACAGTATATATGACCTGAACAGTGAGAATCTGAAGGTTGGCTTGCAAGTGAATATGAAGAAGACGAACATTATTTAACATATGTGTGTTCCCGTTCAGTAAAAATAAGAGGTAAAAAACTGAAATGCCATGTGTAGTACATATAGCTAGGGCACGCAATTCAGGCAGACCCAGACCAAATGAATGGAATCCAGCGAAGAATAGGAATGGGATGGAGGGCTTTTGGTAAACTAAGCAATTGCTTGAAGGATAAACAGTTACCGAGTCAAAAGAAACAATTATATAATCAATGTGTCCTTGCTGTTCTGGCTTACGGAGCCGGAATGTGAAATCTAGCAAATTCCTTTAAACGTAAACTTTGAACTGCTTAGAGATCAATGGAACGGACTAGGTCACGAGCCACACGAAGAGATAAAAAGAGCTTCTTGATGAGGGAACAGTTGCAAGTAGTGCATGAAAGCACTACAGTGAAAAAGAATAAACGGCAGTGGACAAGTCGCGTCCTTTGCAGAACAGATAACGAATAGACAACCAGGATAAGTGAATGACAGCCCAGAAGTGAGTAAGACGAAGGGGCAGGCAGAGGAGGAGGTGGCGAGACAAGGTTCGGAGTTTCGCTGGAACTTGATGGAACATGATAACAACCAGAATAAAAAAAAGCTGGGCAAGGCCATTATCCTGCAGTGGATTTCATATGGATGATGATGATGATGAAAATGATGATAATGACTGAAACTGTGTCGTTCTTTAGGGTATGTTTCATCCTTTCAAACAAGTCAGTGTCTCGGTACTATCCTACTACAAAGATGAACTCACGCTAGATTTGCGTGTAAAAGTATCCATCTTCCAATTAAGTAAGTCATTACAGGTATTAGCCTACAACAGTTGTACCCACATATGCAATGAGAGTATAATTTTTAGCTGAACACTCGGTATTTCTCTACTAATGAAGTATGCTTGCATACTGAATTTGTGCTGACCTAAAGTTCATAGTTCTTTTACCTAGGTAATTCACCGAGGACTATTGCCCTAAATTTTTTTTTTGTTTTTTATATACCCGTCTCAAGATATTTCTGTGTTCCCAGGAGAGAATGTTTTAATTTAGGTGTAGCTATAAATACACATTGGCCCTTGCTTCCAAGACTTTACCAGTAATGCAGATTACCTCCACTTGCAAGTTACTTTAGTAATAATACATTTATGCAGTCATGGTTTTCCATTAGCTTTTTAACCCTCTCAGATGATGTCATTTACACATAATGATTGTCGCACCCAGACGATCTGACTCTTGTCGACATACTTTCTCAATGGAAAGATGAGATTTTACCTTTACTGACGCCTTAAGATATGTCTCCCACACTATGAACATAATAACCTTCAGGTATCAAGAATTAAACACAACAGAGATCATCAAACTTAAAACTTTATCCTATGTAAAAATGATTTTTTATTGTGGGGATGTAAACATGTAACTGATATTTATTACACCATATATATTGATGCAGCAATTCAGTAGTCAGATTATTACAAGGATATTTCATCTACCAGGTACATGAACCAGTAAGTTAGTCTGAACAACCGCTTCACAGCTGCACGATAATACAGTTATTCACCTTAACCCGTCACGTCCCGACCGATTTCCCCCCTCCGATACCCCCCAATCCCGAGCGATTTTGGAAGAAAAAAAAATGGCTAAAACATCCGCTTTTCTTGAGAAACAAAGGTAAATCAACAAGGAAGTGGTTACCTGGGTCCAGAAGTGGTCAGAACAGGTGAGCTCCCCCTGGTGCAGGTATCGTATTCTGTCACTGACGTGTCTGGCCCTCCCAATTTCTATGGTAGGTAATTTTGGGAGAAACAACAAAGAACACGCCTACATTTATTGATTTGGAACTAATAAACGATCAGAACAACAATATAAGGGTTTTTAATGAGATATATAGGAAAAATAAGCATTGTTCCATAGCGGGAGCATAGCGAGTTTGGTCACTTTCGTAACATGAGTCACCAAGTTTCTTGCTTCAGGAAACATATCATTTTCTCTGCTTGAATAATACTGCTTCAATGACATTTTGCCATGATTGACTTTATGTAAATGTTTTCAGATGTTTACATTCATTACGATGATATTTAGCGTAATCTATCTATCTATTGCCAGACGCCTCAATCCCGCACAGGGTGGCCACAAGCAAATCGCATCCATGTCACTCTGTCCCCCGCCATTTCACTTCCCAGCTCCCAACTCACACACCCCTCTCTCGTGTACCTCTCCACTCCATCTCATCCTCGGCCTCCCCCTCCCTCTCGCCCCCTCCACCTCACTCACATACACTCTCCTCGTCAGTCTTTCACTCTCCAAATGGCCAAACCACCTTAACGTGTTTCACCTAACGCTTCCTATCACGTCCACAACCACATCACAACGCTCCTTCACTTCCTCATTTGTTAGTCTGTCTCTCCATGTGACTCCACATGCTCCTCTCAAATAACTCATTTCTAATGCTCTCACTCTTGACTTCTGTCCTTCCAACAGGGTCCAAGCTTCACTTCCATATGTTAGAGTTGGTATCACAATACTGTCATGTAACAACTTTTTCACGTCCATGTTCACCTCCCTGATTCTTACTGCTTTCAAGGAACGAGCAACCTTCCTTCCTTGCTGCACTCTTTCAAGCACTTCACCCTCCAGACTTCCATCCTTACTCATCACACTACCCAGGTACTTAAATGCACTCACATTCTCCATATCCTTCCCATCCAATCTCACTGTACATTCACTGGCTTCACTTCTCTCGAAGACCATCACTTTACTCTTCCCTACATTTACCTTTAGATTCCGTTTCTTACACACTCTCCCAAACTCATCTACCAAGCCTTGCAGCTCCCCTTCGTCTTCGCTCAACAACACAGTATCATCTGCAAACAACAGTACAGGGAGTTTCCAAACA
>JAGKTI010031822.1:0-12041 GCA_018397915.1 Birgus latro
TCTCTCTCTCTCTCTCTCTCTCTCTCTCTCTCTCTCTCAGCTTAGGAGTGACAGCTCGGATTGGAAGGATACTGTGTTCATTATCCTTTTCAGCAAGTGTCATTTTACTTGGATGGTAAATTAAAATCGTTTGACAATAGCAGAACCACAATATGAATTACGTGTTGGGGTTGACGTGCTTAAATTGGAGAAGGGAAGGTTAATCTTCAGTTTTTAACTATAATTCCCAAAGTAAAAAAAAAGAAGAAGTACTAGAAGAAGACGAAGAAGAAGAAGAAAAAAAGGAGAAAAAGAAAAAGAAGAAGAAGAAGAAAGAGAGAAGGAAAACGCAGAATAAGAAAAAGAAAAAGGAGGAGGAGAAAGAAAAGAAGAAGAAAGAGAAGAAAGAGAAAAAAGAAGAAAAAGAAGAAGAAAGAGAAAAAGAAGAGGAAGAGGAAGACGAAGAATGTTTACATTGCACATAGACTGCACAAGGCTCTTGTTGGCTGACAGTCAGTAAGTCCTTATTTTCTCCTTGAACAGGTTTCATCTTGTATTGCTAGGTAATAGAGACAAGGGAAAATAAAATGTGTCCGACTGTCACACTTAGCCTTGAATCGAACTCTGGTCTGAAACACATGACGAAGGTGAAAGATGACTAACCTCTTTATGTCTCTGCTAATTGCACCTTGTAACGTGGAACACATGTTGACAGCATGTAGCAATCATAGATATTACATAAATATCTGCCTAAAATTTGAGTCCCTTTAGTACAGTGACGTACTGTTTTCCTAGATACTTGCTATCTCCTGAGATATATTTTACTGAACTTGGGAATAACGAGAGGCGGTGAAGGGGAAAATGAAGACTAAATCTAACTTCTCTGGTTCTGAAAGCCACCCATCAGCTTAATAAAACTGTCTGACAATGGCAAACTAAAAACACAAAATGGATCGTCTCGTTAAAGGGTTTTCAGCAAAAGTCAGTTAGTTCTGAATGTTAGGATCGGTCGATGGGTGTTAAATAATGAACTATAAAACTGAACTTACTTTAGTCCCTTTCTTCACAACGACATAATTACTGTATATATTTCTTAATGTAGCATCAAGGCTAACATAATCAGCTGAGGCCATCTTACCAGCAAGGGAGTTATTGAAGGCTATATCTACCCTCTTCAGTCGAATAGTTAGCCGTAAATTGAGGTAAACTGTCTGGAAATAACAAAAATTTAATACAATATTGGTCATCTGACGGAAGAGAAAATGATGCACACAGAAGTTTCCACAAAGTTGTAGACCAGTTGCTGGATTGCACGAAAGGGATCTCTCTCTCTCTCTCTCTCTCTCTCTCTCTGTGTGTGTGTGTGTGCGTGTGTGTGTGTGTGTGTGTGTGTGTGTGTGCGTGTGTGTGTGTGTGTGTGTGTGTGTGTGTGTGTGTGTGTGTGTGTTGTGCAGAAGAGATTTAGAAATGTTGCCTGGCTTTCCTTTTTACATATCGTTGTGGATAATGCATATTTTGCTATCTTTGTTGCTTTATCATTTCTGTTGTTTCAACTCACCTCATGCGATAATATTCAGTGTAGGAGAAATTATCGGAAATTAGAAGGGTTTAACACTGTTTCCAGTATTATGTTCAATATTGGTGTCCTCTATTTCCCTGAATGAGAATGTCACGTAGTTGCAAAAATATTCCTGAATGCAACATGTAATCATACTGAAGAAGTTAATATTATCGTGTGTCTTTGAAAGATGGCTTGTGTCTCGCTAATGATAGAATTTCTGTTAAACCAGCTGTAACGTCACCCAGTAGACCTACAAACAGGTAAATTTTCCAATAGACAGCACAGTATGATGAAATATGAAAAGTCAGTACGTGAGGATGAGGTGGAAAGGCGCGAGAGGAGACGCTGGGAGGAGTGACGGGAGGGATGGTGAAAGGAGATAGGGTAAAAGAAGGGGTGGAGAGTGGTGGAGCGAGGAATGAAGAATCTGGGGTCAAAGAGGTAAGTCTGTGAGGAGCAAGAAGGATGAGGGTGTGATGGGATGCACACGAGAATGAAGAGGCTATAACACGTAAAACATGTTAAGGGGAGGGTAAAAAGAGAAAAGAATCGTATGCAAATGGAAAATGTGAAGAAACAGAGCATAGAAAATATGCAGCAAGGAAAAAAATGCTGGTGAAGTAGGAAAGACCTAACCTTCATTCGTTTGCCAACTATCAAACTTCAGTGTGTTCCCCGGTGGCCACTTCACTGGACAGAGTGTACAATTTATCCTAGAAAGTCAATTGGTTGGGTCCTTAAAAAAGGCTTATTCAGTCTAATATGCCCTGGTTTCTGATATACAACATCCGCAGGACGGGCAGGGAAAGTTGATGTTGGGATGGGCGAATCTAGAAACATGAAAATCAATAGGCCGCAGTGTTACCAATGCCTGTTGAATGTACAGTTACTGCAAACCAATTATGGCCCATTGTCTGAGGCAGAGCATCGACCTGAAGTGAAGGAGGCGTAGGAGTAGGAGGAGGGGGAGGAGAGGCGTTGGAATGTTTGAGAGGTGAAAGGACCTTAGATCCGTGAAAATCAATGACTTGCTCTCCAACATGGACTTGTTCTGTGCGTAGCCATACGTACCCCTGCTAATGACATGAGGCGTCCAGAATTTGTGTTGCTTGGAGAGACAAGGAACCAGGATCCCTCCGTACTCTGAGAGGTCCAATTTGCAGGAAATGAGAAAGCACTGGCCATAAAACAAAGAAACATGAACTTGAATGAGCTTGAGGCAGAAACCAGTAGGAAATGAAACGAGAATAATGTATGAATTAAACAAAAAGAGAAAGAAAGAAAGAAAGGAACACTGAGAAACTTATCCCGCATTACTTCTTGCGATGTACTGTACAACGACCCGACCTTGGGTTAACGGCTCCTGGTGGCATAATAAGTTTGTAAATGCCTTCAGACAACTTTTGCAAATTTCAGTTAATGCAATAAGGCACAAGACTAGCGCTGGGTGGTGAATGAAATCAATACCACAACAATCATCACACTAAATAATGAGTATTTAATTACTTATTGGAAAAGAGAAAAGCAAAGAGGTGAAAAAAAGGTAAAAATAATCCTTGAGAAAAATAAAAGGATGAAAGAAGAAGAGTAGGAAATAATAAGTAACTTATGGCAGCAACAATAATTACAAAAGTGATGCGGAGTCTTGTACAGATGTGTCGTCTCATTCCAAGTTTGGTCTGAAGTTGTTTTGAAATCCTCTTGGTTGAGTTTGTTGTGTCAGATTATAATGAGTGGAGGGGTGGGATGGGGAGGCAAGGGGGGGAGAGCAGTACATGAGGGGGACAGAGCCACAGGGACGGGAAAGGAAAAGATGCGAGAGGGGAAGCTGCAGGAACGGAGAGGGGAGGAGGAGGGAGGAGGAAGAAGAAAAAATGAAGGGAATGAGTGACAGAGTGAGGGGGAGGAAATTTATGAGGAGGAGGATTAGGTAATGGGAGAGAGACAGAGAGATAGGAAAAGGGTAGGTAGGTGAAGGTGAGATAGATGGAAGAAGGAGAGGGATGGAAAGAATATGATGAGGAGGGGGAAGATGAGGGTAGAGTGAGGAAGACTATGTGGAGAGGAAAGCACTGGACGGCAAGGAGAGAGGAGTGTGAAAGGGTAGGAAAACGGGTAGCGGTACAGTTAAAGATACAGAGTGGAGAGAAGAGGAGGAGAAGGAGGAGGCTGTGGAGAGCAGTGTAGGTAGAATATGGAGAAAAGAGAAGGGTGGAGGAGTAGAGTAAGAAGAATGTTAAGGAGTGAAAAGGAGGGAGAGTAGGAGTGGAGGAACAGAGGGACAGTCAGATTTTGGAGCTCCTTGTCCTCCCTCCGGCGCAACCTCTGCCCGGGTGCTTATTTGACCTCATAGTATGATCTTATGTATATAATATCCAGTTATTATCCTAGATCCATTGTTGACTTGGTACCTGGAAAAATACCTACGCACTTCTTTGGTCTGATAAATATATGTTTCAGGTCATAATATAAATGGAAGAAGTATAGCAAATAGACTTCCCTGTATAATGAGTATTCACTTGAGCTCTCCTATTTTGCGTCGTAAACTTGGGATCAGCTACACTTCATTTTAGTTATCTTGGGAAATAACTGAAGGTTCAGTTCTGAAAGCCGTTAAGAGAGAGAGCTGGAGCTTCCTTTTCATCAGCCCTCGGAAATAGCTTCTGACCAACCTCTTTTGCTGAACTTTTTCAGTGTTTCAGTAACACAGAGAGTAGGCCAACATGCTCTCCAATACAAGTTCCTTTAACTGTCAACACAAACTACATTTCCTATTCAAAATCATCGCTATAAAACCTCGGACTTCCTATGGGGGGGGGACATTAAAACCCCCATCATCTGCCCCTATCACAATGACGACCAAGCGAGATGCCTGGAACCACTGTCTGACTCATTTCATCTTCATTTCTACATTCGCGGCCTTTCCTCTAACATTCTTTCTGTTGAGCACCGCCTCTCCTCCGCTAAACGTCACATTCTCTTCCTAACTGAGATATCTGAGGCGACTGATAGCAAACCCATTTCTGTATCCTCCAACTTTCTCTATGTATTCATTTAAAAGCCAAAGGTGGCTGTAGTGTATATTTATATACCACTTTTAAGAAGGGTGTGCCTAAAGTCCTGTGCATTTTTGCTGCTTTATTCTTGATGTGCCCTGCCTGGGGTCTACTATGGGGCTGCCCGGCCAACCGGCATGCTTGCCTACCTCCCAGCTCCTTACACCATACTCATCAGAAATTTCCAGGACGGCGCTGCTGACAACATAGATTCTGTCACATAGACCACCATTCTGTCAAGTATAACAACAATGATTGTACCTACACACAGGGTTACATTTATAGACTATTATAAATATAGTAATATACAGTAACATCAGTATAGTTGTAAGAAATTTTCCCCGACTAATTAAAAATGTGTCTCCTTACACAATGGGGAAATATGCGGATAAGATGTGTAACCCCATCAGGGATGAAGAAATAACTGAGTAAAGGATGTGATGTACCTAAATTCCTAATCACAGACAAGTGCAACAATGGATACTGTAGAAGAAAAAGATATAATAATGTAAGCAGTTGATTCAAACAAGATAAGGAAACAAAATTTTTACAGTTCAATTACATGGTCATGGCAAAAATCCAATATTATAAGGGGTAAGAATTTGTTATAATAAAAGTACAAATTAAAAAAATTATTACTATTATCAAAATGAAGAAGTAGTATCTGCATATTTTAGTATATTCAGTATCCTAAAAATTACAGCATCACTTCATAACTAGTCCATCCTGTATGAACATAATTAACCCATCACGTCCCGCCCGATTTCCATCCTCCGATACCCCCCAGTCCCGAGCATTTTCGGATTTTTATTTTTATTTTTGCTCAAACCTTCGCTTTTGGTGAGAAACATCGAAAATTCATAGAGAAATCGCCCTCCTGAGGCTATAAATGGTGCTACAGGTGAAAAGTCAGCCTTACATTTTCGCGCTTTCACAGGGTACCTGGCTAAAGAAAACGAACTATGGAAGGGTTAACTAATTCAAGCCACTTTAAATAACATATTTATTTATTTATTTGGTACGAATTTATGTGTAGTACAAGACTATATTGGCTTTTCACACATTTATATAGGCAATAGAAGCGTTGTTCAGTCACCAAACACATCCACATATGGCACCTTCCTTTACGACATTACCACCACATCACTTCAGTTTGTTTCTTGCTCTAGCTTCTTTATTTCTTTGTCCTCCACCTCAGGAATCACTTTCACCATGAATTTCGTCATTGGAGAGACCGTGGGGCAACATGTCTTTACTGGCCAGGTCACTGCTAACAGGTGAATTGCCGAGTATGGAGGGGAGGGGGGAGGGGGGGTCAGGTGGGGCCAGGCAGTATCCGCACTTGACAGCAGATAGAGGAAGGTCTCCTACATAAGCCTACCAAAAATCACCCATGAAACTTGAAAATTGTGCAAATTATGACCCTTGCAATTGCGCGACGTACCTGTCTTTCGATGGGTGCAGCTGTGACAAAACGTTGCGACGTACCCATACGTCGATGGGACGACTTGGGTTTTGGGAATATTTCCAATTAACTGGATTGTAATGAAAATCATATTGATATATGTGACAGTTATTATGCAATAGTTGGCTGCACAGGAACTGCAATAGTAATGTCTCATTACCACTAATTAATGTTCACACTGTTGGTTTGACGTCCCCACGTTCCCAGACAAATTAGCTCTGTATAATATGGGTGATGTGCATTGTGGTTCTTTCCTGATGTTTGTTCTTTCTTTTATCATTTTATCATTTAACTTCCCTTTATCATCATATCAGTTTCCTCCAACTAACACAACTGTCGTCTTTTCAGTATCAGGTTACATATTTTTATCATTTCAAGTAGTCACATCGAGTGTCACTAGGTACGACCAGTTTCAACGTCCTGAAGTTGCCGTACTACACCCGTCGCAACCCTGATTTCATGTAGTCTTTTCTCCATTCTTCTAACAGCAATGAACCACACAGACAGTAATAAGAAAACCGAGAAAAGAAACAACCACGAGGAGAAACATAAAAACCGGATGCACTTAGGATCACAAAATCGCTTTCACTGAGAAAATCTAACATAAGTAATTTCTCGAATGTGATGGACAAGTTGTCAGAAAGAAGGTGGAATGACACTTTAACAGGCTGAAGGATTCCGTATGTGTGAAAACGAACTGCATAATGGGTAGGAAACGATAGTTTCTGACTTAATTGCACAATAATCGGGTGCTCTATACAAGCCATTAGCAACAACCAAACGAACAGAAGCACCAGGCCAGATGACACTGGTGGAGATTGGGACCCTGAAAATGAAGCACTGGACATGACCACGACGAGCATGGTGTACTGAAAGTTTGGGGGCTGGAACGAAGGAACAGACTGCTTGTGCGGAAAATATTACGAACCAAAGCAGCTTCGCAAAGAGCAGCACTAGCAGGAAAAATGGCAAGATAGAGCAGAGACGGGAAGTAGGTAGGAGAGTAGAGCATTGGCTGAGATCACTAGAGGATGTAAACGCAATGGAGACAAGTCAAAGATAGAGTGAGCCCATTCTCGCACAGAGCAAAGATCAGAGAGAGACGTTAGATCCAGTGTAACATGACCATCATCAGCATCAACTAGAAGATGAACAAAGGCTGTGACCTGAGTAAGAAGATAGACTAGGGAAAGTTGTAAGTTGTCAAGGTGCAGCATGACATAAACTCAGTTACAACATTAATTTTTGATATCTGCCTTTGTAAAATGCCCAAGAAATGATTAATATTTTTTGTTAAATCGCTATGGTGTGCAGTGATTTTCTGCAGGGTAGAGTGTTGAGCCTGGAGAACCCTGTTTTGAAATTCAAGGGCATTAACCAAATCAGCAAGGTCTGATTTGAACTTAAAGAGGTCACAAGAAGGTACTACACCGAAGAGACCACCCAGGATTTCTCCAATGAGATCAGAACGACCACGTTTCACACATGAACGAAATGCAAGCGTCTGACTAGGAAAATAAGAATTCAAATGATAAAATTTAGTGAGTACATAGTAACGCTTCAATCAAACAGGTAAGTAGAGAAGGGACCACAAAGCATCAGGGTTGTGTTTCTCCACAACGGTTGCAGGAGGGATTATATCTCCTTCAGCTGGTGCACGAAGCAAGGCAGGGCCATGGCTACTAAGGTCAGTGGCTCTAGGTCATAGCACAGGAAGAGTACATCTTCGACTACCATCGCCTTGCCTACCGGGCTGACCAGTGCCCCTGGCCTCATGATACCATCGTCCTTACCCAGCCCGGACCCAGTGAGGGTCAGCGCTGCCAGCGGGTAGATCCGCAACATATTTAACCTATAAAATAATTATAAGTTGAGGATGACTGCAGAAGAGATGGATGTGTTGATAATTTTTATGCAAGAAACTGAAGGTTGGTGTGCAGACGCAATTTTGAGAAGGTAATTATTGACATCATTGACAGGAGGGGAAGAATGCTATGCCTAAGAATGAGAAGGACTGTTTGAAGGGGTGTCAGAAGAAGGCATAGGAGAAGGTGGAGTCTTTCGAAGTGATGGTCCCAACACCTGACCCCTCAGGGCATGCTTAAGATCATCTGCATGCACCTACTTGGTATTACTAGTGGATTATTCCTGTATTTCAAATTGTTATCATTACGAGTTATCACGCGGTGTGGGACTGTAAATTTATCATCTAATTTAGAACTGCGTGTAGATGAACGAGCAAACACTGTACTGTCTCCGACCTTGATGCTGATAGGTGGTGCAGACTTATGTTGGCATTGTACCATGGTGTCCTCTTTAGATAAGGCCAGGTTAGCTTTGACGCACTGATGTCTTTTCTGAAACTCTGTAATTTTTACTTTCACATAATCATCCAAATTATAGAGTGGACCAGGTTTCGACAGTAGCATTGAATATGGCATTCTTTATCAAACCCATTTAAGACAAAGACTAGAGTTTCGCCAGTGGATGTGTTGATGGAACTATTGACAGAGGCCGCAACTTGGGGGGTCCACTCATCCCAACAGGTGCCTTGCGAACCTAAGTGCCTCAGCCACTCCAGCACTTTTCTGTTTTTGCCTTTCGACAAGACCATTGAAAGCTTGATGGTTGGGTTCGACATTACATTTATTGATGTTTTACTGATTACAAATATCAACAAGAAGACTATTGTTAAATTCTGTGCATGATAAGTAATAACAGTTGATGGTGTAGTGAATGGATAAATGACTTGATCTATAAGGGCACGTGTGACACCCTTAACGGTCTTGTCTTGGAGAGCCACGAGGACACAGTACCATGAGAAATGATCGACTGCTACGAACAAATACTCTGCACTGGATTCTGTAAGAGGTAATTTAACAAGGTCAAAGAAACGGTTTCCCAAGGACGTGATGGAAGTGGACATTGCAAAATTCCTGGAGACACAGGAATCACAGTGGGCATTGATGTCCTTCCACACTGCAGGATAATAAAATGAAAAACCTACTTGTCTCAAACATCAATCTTTTCCCGGATGAGATGCCTGAGGTGTGCTATGAACGATATGGAGTACTGCAGGATTAAATCAATGGGAACAACGAGCTGATTTACCTCTATTTTAGGTATGCCTTTTTCTGCATGGGATGTCTTCCTGTACAAAATATCATTGTCTGACATGAGATCATCTACTGGCCCTGGCAGAGTAGGAAGGGTTGAAGCATCTCCAGATTTTAAGAAATAAATAACCTCGGACCACAGAGGGTCTGCATTCTGACAATTATAAACCATATTTGAGGTTAGGGTGGTGTAAGGAGCATCACTGAGTTGACACGGTGAAACTGGCGTGGTACGTGACATGAAAGAGCATCTGCAGCTACATTTAACTTACCAGACACGTACTGAAAGGTGGGGTTAAACTCGTGGATAATAACTGACCATCGTGCCACGTGACCTATAAGATTTCTTCCTTTGAATAAATTACAAAGTGGTAGACGATCTGTTTGGATATGCACTAGTTATCCTTATAGTATATCTCTGAAATGTCAGAGAGACCAAACAACTGCTAAAGTGTCCCAGTCAGTAACACTTTGACTGCTATTACATGTTTCCCCTTTGCTTGATCAACTTTCATCAGTACAGCACCAATTCCTACTCCATATGGATCTGTACAAGGAAGGTTTCTTATAGTCAGGGAATGCCAGGACTGGAGAATTAGAAGATGCTGTCTTCAGTGTTTCAAAAGCTTGTGACTGATCTTTGGTGAAAACGAAAGGTTCGTTTTTTTTCCATTAATTTAGTCAGAAGAGCGGCAATTTGTGTGTACCCTTGTATAAATCACCGATAGTAACCACTGAATCCAATTAAACTCCTCACATCGTCATTACTGGTAGATTCAGGGAAGCTGGAAACTGCTTTAACTTTTTCATCTGTGGTACGAATTCCTTCATCATCAACCACGTCACAGAAATTTAATTCTCTTATGTAAAAAGTCGCATTTACTGAGCTTAGCCTTTGGACCTGCCATTTCAAGGCGACCAAAAACTTGTAGTTTACCAAAAGGTTCACAGATGGACTTGCTCACTACAATGATGTCAACTAAATAAGCAAAAAGAGAATGACCGTTCATACCACTGAATACAGAATGAATAAGCCTCATGAATACTAATGGACCATTTCTAAAACCAAAGAAGAGTCTTTTAAATTAATAATATCCAGCAGGGTTATTGAAGGTGGTTATTGGATGACACAACTCTCCCATTTCCACTTGCAAGTAGCCACTGAGTAAGTCAAGAGAGGTGAAACAACTTTATGTTCGCCAAATGATTCCAGTAAATCTGTTAAGACTGGTAACGGGAATCAATTAGGTACAGTGACAGAGTTTACTTTACGATAGTCAACTACTACTAGGAAAAGTGAACTGTCCTATGGACTGACAGTGTTCAATGATGTCTTGATATAACATACTCTGTAGTATCTCATCTGCTTGTTGCTCAAAACTATGTGGTAGTCAATATGCCGGGACATAAACTGGCTGAATACCATGAATTAATTCAATAGAATATGAATTATCTTGTCCATCTTCCCCATAGGTTCACCAGGTAAGGCCACAAGATCTCTATAGGTCTGCAGCATATTTATTAATTGCTCCGTATATTGGGGAAAATCTCCCAGATGTACAAGTTAGTCAAGGTTAGCTGAAGGAGTCGCAGTAGAGACCGTTGTGTTCTGAACTGCATACACACCAGGTGGCTCATCATCATAACCATCATCATTTGCAGCTATAGAAAATGGTATATCCAGGCACACTGTTATGGCTGATGGGTACACCAGGAAATCCCCAATCATTGTACCACTTTTAAGCTTTAGTGAAGCATTTGTGGCATTCAGTAAGTAAAGGTAACACAAATTCTCTTCCAACGTGGTACACAATGTTGACTCATATGTCAGATCATTCACGCAACACATCTCACATAAGGTTAGTGCATCCACTCTTTCTTTCGCACCTACAACATGGACGGAGACTTTCGTAGATTCGTGTGGCAACAAAATTGTGCACCCTTTTGTTACTGTTCATTTCACATCTGCGTGTTGTAGCACGTCATCCAGACTACTTGAGGTAGTTAGATGAGATGTAGATGAGTCAATCACTGTGTCACTGTTAAAGGGGATGTCATGAGATGCTAGTGAATGCTCCTGGTGGTTGTGGAGGCACAGTAGATTGAGTGACTGAATTTACTTGTGAAAGGGCAGAATGTGGGTTATCCATGCCAGATACAGAAAGTCCCTGTACTTTAATACCAGCACAAGCAGGTATTAGTTCAATAGAATGTTGAGCCATGGTGTCTACGCCAATTAAAACATCTGTAGTATAGGCCACTGAAGATTGTTTGTGACATGAAACTCAGCTGTGAATGAGTTTAACCCGCCGAGTCCCGACCGGTTTTTTACCCAGCCTACCCCAGATCCCGACCAATTATCGACTTTTTGTTTCTTGGCTGAAACCTTCGCCTTAGGTGAGAAACATCGAAAATTCATAGAGAAATCGCGATCCTGAGGTAAAAAAATTTTGATACAGGTGTCACTCAACCTTACGTTTTCCTTCTTTTTCAGGGTACCTGGCTAAGAAAACGAACTATGGAAGTGTTGACTAATTCAAGCCACTTTAAATTACGTATTTATTTCATTTATTTGGTACGAATTTATGTGTAGTAAAAGTCTATAATGGTTTTCACACAATAATATAGGCGTTTATAAGCATTGTTCACTTACCCAAAGCCCCGGTATATGGCACTTTCTTTACGACATTACCACCTCATCACTTCTGTTTGTTTCTACCTCTAGCTTCTTTGTTTCTTTGTCCTCCACCTCAAGAATCACTTTCACCGTGAATTTCGTCATTAGAGAGACCGTGGGGCAACGTACCTTTACTGGCTAGGTTACTGCTAACAGGTGAATTGCCCAGAGTGGGAGGGAGGGGGGG
>JAGKTI010031823.1:0-12040 GCA_018397915.1 Birgus latro
AGCACCTGGGTAATACCGACCAAAACCCCAAAGCAGTGTCAAAACATCCATACGCATCCCCACTGAATGTCCGAAGTCACGCAGCCACCGAGATTAGCCTTTCCCAACGAGTCAGGTAAAAGCGCCCGTCCGCCTCTACACCAAACGTCCAGAGGCGCCCAGTCACCAGGAGTTGTGTTTTCCAATGACCACAGGCCACAAGTCAGGTGAAAGCACCCATCCACCTCGTGACAGAAGGGTGAAAATCCTGCCCACAGCCTCGCTTCTCTCCCCCTTCCGTTCCTCCTCCATACCCTCCCATGTTCCTTGCCTTGCAAGCCAGGCCTCCTGGCTCCCCCCTCACTCCTTCCCCTCCATCAAGCTGAAAGCACTGACCAGTGACTTTTTACAGTTTTTGGCGATTTATTCAAATACTATTGGTCAGATCAAAATTCCGTGAAATTCACAAGGAAGATAATGAAACTCTGCACCTTGACATATGCTTCTTGCATAGTGTGGGCAAAATTTTGCACTAGGATGATGAGAAGTTATATGAAGGTAAGTTATACTCTTGAACACTAATTTCATTCTCACTGCAGTTTTGTTATTTCATTCATCAGTTTCCTGTATTTTTATTCCATTACAACAATTACGTCATCCAATTCTTTGTCGCCCCATTAACAGCATAGGAACCCGGGACTAGGCAAGTTGGTCTGACGTATAAGATGAAAATGACCAGCTTCACTCATCTGTGAGTGGCATTATGTGAGCAATAAACACCACCCACCCCTTGGATGTAAACCTACACAGGCTCAATCCGACTGGAGCACTTTAATTACCCACTAAACCACCAGGTGCAATAATTTGGTTATAAGGTTACCAGCCAGCGTAGTAAATGGTTTCCTTGCATACAGAAACCATTTGGGTTGTCACTCAGTGTAGAGTTACCCATAGGCAGAAGAATGAGGAAAGAATGAAGGAAAGAAAGACAGAGAGGTAGTGTAAAGTCACCCATAGGCAGAGGAAAGGGGAAAGAGTGAAGGAAAGAGAGACAGAAGAGGAAGGATGGAAGAGAGGAAAGGGCAGACAATCATACCAGCACTACACTGAGTGAATGGATGGTAAGCAGCTTATATTATAGTATAAAAACAAGCGAAGATGATGGTTTACCATTAATACCAATACTGTATAAAAAATGGTTGGTGGGGGCGCTCACCCTCCACTCACTCGATGCAGTGCTGCTATTGGGTGCCTACCCTTTCCTCTTCTCCATCCTTCTTTCCTTCCATCCTCTTCTGTCTTTCTTTCCTTCATTCTTTCTTCATCCTTCTGCCTATGGGTGACTTTACACTCCCTCTTCTGTCTTGCTTTCCTTCATTCTTTCCTTTTCCTTCTGCTTGTGGGTGACTCTACACTGAGTGGCAAACCAAAAGGTTTCCTGTACACCAGGAAACCATTTACTACACTGGGTAACCATATACCGGTAACCAAATTTTGGCGCATGGTAGTTTTGTGGGTAATTACGGTGCTCCAATTGGATTGAGCCTGTGAAGGTTTACATTCAAGGAGTGGTTGGGGTTTATTGCTCACATAATGCCACTCAGGGAAGAGTGAGGCTGGCCACTCTCATCTTACGTGTCAAGACCAACTTGCCTAGCCCCGGGCTCCTACGCTCCTCGTAGGGCAATGTAGGATTGGATGATGGATGAATGAATGAATGATGATAACCAATTTCTGGTGGCATATTTCGCTGTGGAATTTTTGTGTGTGTCCTGCGAGCAGCTCTCGTGTCACAAAAATAAATAATTTTCCACCTGTCTTCAGGTTTGTTGTGGATTTCGTTATTTATTCATTGTTTTCTTGGTGTTTAACATTAATATGGATATTCCTAGTTGTGTTTTGATGTCTCAATATGGCAGAATGACCGGAAAACTCTGCCACCATTTGGAGGTGTACTGTACATATATATATATGTATATATTTTTTTAATGGTTTTCTTGGTGTTTAGCAATAATATGGATATTCCTATGTGTGTTTTGATGTTTATTATGGCAGGCTGACATGAAAACAGTGCCAAAATTGGGAGGGGTACTGCACATACAACGGTGTACATGTGGGGTATTTTTTGTTTTTTCAATGTTTTTCTTGCATGGTTTTCTTGGAAAGAAGTTGTATGCAGCCTTCATGGATTTGGAGAAAGCATATGACAAGGTGGATAGACAAGGATTGTGGAAAGTATTAAGAATATATGGAATGGATGAGAAGTTGTTGAAGGCAGTGAAGAGTATGTATGAGGGTGCTAAGGCTGCAGTGCGTGTGGATGGCAAACTGAGTGATCTTTCCATTTGATGGTTGGATTGAAACACGGATGTGTCATGTTGCCATGGTTGTTCAATCTGTACATGGAAGGGGTTATAAAAGAGATACAAGGTTGGGCAGTGGATGTTGGAGTGGCCCTAGTGAGAGAGGGCAGTGTTTGGAAACTCCCTGTACTGTTGTTTGCAGATGATACTGTGTTGTTGAGTGAAGATGAAGGGGAGCTGCAAGGCTTGGTAGATGAGTTTGGGAGAGTGTGTAAGAAATGGAATCTAAAGGTGAATGTAGGAAAGAGTAAAGTGATGGTCATCCGGAGAAGTGAAGCCAGTGAATGCACAGTGAGACTGGATGGGGAGGACATGGAGAATGTGAGTGCATTTAAGTACTCGGGTAGTGTGATGAGAGTAAGGATCGAAGTGTGAGTGAAGTGCTTGAAAGGGTGCAGCAGGGAAGGAAGGTTGCTGGTTCCTTGAAAGCAGTGATAAGAAACAGGGAAGTGAGCATAGAAGTGAAAAAGTTGTTATATGACAGTATTGTGATACCAACTCTAACATATGGAAGTGAAGCTTGGACCCTGTTGGAGGGACAGAAGTCAAGAGTGAGAGCAGAGGAAATGAGTTATTTGAGAGGAGCATGTGAAGTCACATGGAGAGACAGACTGACAAATGAGGAAGTGAAGGAGTGTTGTGGTGTGGATGTGGATGTGATAGGAAGCGTTAGGAGAAACATGTTAAGGTGGTTTGGGGATGTGAAGAGGATGGAGAGTGAAAGACTAACGAGGAGAGTGTATGTGAGTGAAGTGGAGGTGGGGAGAGGGAGGGGGAGGCCAAGGATGAGATGGAGGGATGGAGTGGAGAGGTACATGAGAGAGGGGGATGTGAGCTGGAAGCGAGGTAGTGAAATGGTGGGGGACATAGCGACATGGAGGCGATTTGTTTGTGGCCACCCCATGCGGGACTGAGGCGTCTGGCAATAGATAGATTGATAGGTTTTCTTGATTTTTAAATTATTTCGGATATTCATATGTGTGTTCTGATATCAAAATATTGCAGAATTACCAGAAAACACTACCAAAATTAGGAGGGGTACTGTACATACAACAGTGTATAGGTAGAGTGTTTTGGGGTTTTTAACCCCCCCCCCCAATGGTTTTCTTGGTGCTTAAAATTATTTTGGATCTCTATCAGATAAGTTTATGTGACACTACAGAATGTGGTGAAAGTTTTTGGCGTATCAGATAGAGCCAGGATTCCAGGGGATTGAATGATGACTGAATGGAAGTGTGGCCTACTGGACCAGGCAAACCTGGGCTGTCTGAACGTTGCTACTCCTCACCATGCCCTAGGGTAGGAAAGGAGGTTCAGATGATGATGATGATGACGATGATGCTATTCCTGTGTGTGTTTTGATGTCTAAATATGGCAAAATGACTGGAAAACACTGCCAAAATTAGAAGAGGTACTGCTCATACAGTAGTGTATAGCTTGGGTATTTTTGGTTTTCATTTTTTTTTTTTTCACAGTTTTCTTGGTGTTAAAAATTATTTTCGACATTCCTGTGTGTGTTTTGATGTCTAAAAATGCCTGAATGACCTGAAAACAGTGCCAAAGTAAGCAGAGGTACTGTACAAATAGGTTAAGTATAGGTTGGAGGTTGGGGATATTGTTCATTACCCAGACACTGCCACTACCTGGACATGCCTTTGGCTCTATTATGTCAGATAACTGAGAGACTACTGTACCATGACAATCAACGTTCACAGAAAACTCATCAGTCAGATCTTCATTCACCCTCACCTGGATATGAATACCCACATACATAGTCATAACAACCCTAACCAGCCACTCCTCAATCCAAAGCTTTCTCATTGCCCACTTCACCACTTCTCTAGGGACTCTGTCAAAGGCCTTCTCCTAACCAACAAAGTACAGATCCCTTTTCTTTCCAATATATTTTTCCTGAAGCTGTCAAAAAATGAATATGGCATCAGTGCTCCCTGCCTGGCATAAACCCAAATTGCATCTCATCAATATTCACTCTTTCTCTAATCGTACCTTCTAGAACTCTCTCCATTACCTTCATTATCTGGTTCAAAAGCTTTATGCCTCTACAGTTTCCTCTTTCCAGAGCATCACCCTTCCCCTTCTACACATTTACAATTACACTCTTCAGCCAATCGTCTGGGACAACACACTCATATATAACTGTGTTTATCAAGTCAGTGACTAACCCCACTCCTATATCTCCTGAGGCTTTCAACACTTCAGCTGCCATAATATGTCAATATTTACATACATTAAATCTACAAATGTGTGTAAAGAAACAATATTTGAAAGCATAAATGACAAACAGAAAAGTTATGCTTTCTGAAATGAAAGAAATGAAGTCAGAGAGTGCATGAATGTGACAGCTTTCAAATACAGGCATACACTGGTTTGCCGATCTACTTGGTTAGGTAAAACCCCATCATTAGATGGAGTATCATATATTGGGGTACTTTTAACATGTAAAGTAATGTGGAACATTCACCAGTCTTGGGTTTCCCCCCAAACCAAGCCCAAAACCCACCCAAATGAGCCCAAAAACAAGTTTAAAGGCAATCTAAATGGTCTAACAGCTGTCAAGGAAGCTAACCTAAGCCTAACACCTGTAAATAACTCACTGAAACCAACAAATAAAGCCTGGAGATCATAAGGAAAAGATTAGAAAATATGAAACACCTCTCATCACTTACTTCTTGGAAGTCCATGTCCAGTCCTGTTCACATCCCCCCCCAAGGCCAGATATGTGGTGCTCCCTACCACTCAATCCTCCTCCTCAAAGCCTTTAAACCCCATCTCTAGGGGAGGGTCAGAGGGGTGGGAAGCCTGGTGATGTGGGGTTATCGTTGCGGGGAGACTGATGCACTGGCTCTGGGGGGTGACGATGGAGTGCGATGCAATGAGGCAGGTGGCGGTGATGGGCTGTGATGTGGTGGCTCAGGCAATGGCGATGGGATGTGATGCGATGGCTCAGGCAGTGGCGATGAAGTGCAATGCAATGGCTCTGGGGGTGGTGATGGAATGCGATGTGATGACAAAGGAGGTGGTGAGGGAGACAGCTGCGATGACCGGTGAGGTGGCAAGGGAGACCACTGCAATGAATGATGAGGTAGCAATGGAGTCAGCACGTCGTGGTGAGGGAGACAGAGACAGTGGCCGAAGTGGTGAGGGACACGGAGGCCAGGGCGAAAAAGGCAGCGATGGAGTGGTGGAGTGCCGCAGTGGAGACACAGGTGACAGGGATTGTCTAGAGGTTAGGTCCAGCACTACCAGTCGAGCACGTCCTTGGCAGGAGATGACCCTGGGTGTTTCTCTGCTGGTCAACGGAAGGGAGATGCTCTGCTTGTCGAGGGCTGGGGAGATCCTTTGTGACTTGCTGGAGTGGTGGGGGCCTGTTTGAAGAAGGCTTTCATTGTAGTTTGTCTGGCCGCCCTCTTCTTCTCCTCCAGCATAGTCCTGTACACCTTCATTCCCTCCTCCAGCTGATCAGCTGCATCCCTGCTTCGTCCTGGGAGAGGGTCGTGTGTGTGCATAAGTGAAATTATTTCGTCCAGCTTTGTTAGCATCTCCCTCAGTAATGTTATATTGAGAGCTCACACCTCAGGGACGACCTGCTCCACCTCTGCCTCCTGGTGCGCCCGCCGGATCTCCATATTCAAGAGCTCCTCATTGCTGAGCTTCTCCCTGTGGCTCTCGGGAACCTTCTTCATGTCATCCTCGTCGACCTCCCCGAAGCCCGCCTTATGCAATAACGGCGCATATGTCCTGGCACACACGCTGCACAGATGGAGCTTGCATGCCCTCGGGGAAGCCGATGAAGGAGTGCATGCACTCCGGCCACAGCTTCCGCCACACACCATTCATCGTGGCCTGGCTAACCTCACGCCACGCTGCAGTGATATTCTCTAAAGCGTAGCATATATTGTAGCCCTTCCAGAACTGTTGCACTGTAGTCCTATTATCATTGTCAAAGGCCCTCACCAACTGCTGCATAGTGCTGCGGAGGTAATAAGCTTTGAAAGCAGCGATCACCCTTTGGTCCATTGGCTGCAACAAGACATGGTGTTGGGGGACAGGAACACCACCTCTATGTTGCTGGTCCATTCCTTCATCGCGGGAGGGTGGCTAGGCATGTTGTCTACCACCACGAGAAATCTGTTCGCCAAATTCTCCCGCAAGGCATACCTCTGCACATGAGAGGTACGAGTGGAAATATGATGAACAGATATCAGAAGTCAGCCAGGCCTTCTTGTTTTTGACTTCCAGACCACCCCAAGGGTCTCTTCAACCCGTCACCTCCTGGCTGATTTTCTACCACTGACCCCCCCAATCCCAACCAATTTTGGATTTTTTTTTTTTTTTTTTTGCTCAAACCTCCACTTTTGGTGGGAACATCAAAAATTCATAAAGAAATCACCCACCTGAGCTTATAAATGTTGCTACAGGTGAGAGTATCCTCACCTTTTCATGCTCTATGAGGGTACCTGGCTTCAAAGAAAACTAACTGTGGGAGGGGTAACTAATTCAAGCCACTTTAACTAGCCGAGTCCCGACCGGTTTTTTACCTAGCCTACCCCCAGATCCCAACCGATTCTCGACTTTTTGTTTTTTGGCTAAAACTTTCGCTTTTGGTGAGAAACAATGGGAAATCACCAAGAAATTGCTTACTTATGCTCAGAAGTGGTCTAGACAGGTATACTCTCACGCACCTGGGCCTCGTTCTCTATAAAGGCATGCTGCAGTTCTCTCGTTGTCCATGATGGGGTAACTAAACCGAATCAACACTGATACATCAGTATACATTTATTAGGTCAAAAATATCATTTTGTATAAGAATGTAATGATTTCCATACAAAAATAAAGGTGATATAAGCGTATGTTCATTTTGCGGCTACCTGAAAATCGCTGATTTCTGTCACAGTTGACTCCCTGAGGCTGTTCTTTGAACTTACATTCTAATTTTTGGCTAACATTATACTTTTCTACACTCATTATATTTTTTTCAACTTTCCATAACACTTATCACATACTGACAGGCCTTTACTAGTATTGTGAGCAATATTTTATCGCGTATTCACATGTCTTACAGTACAGTAATATTGAGCGTCATATTTTCGCAAGCACACAGTATTTCTTTTTTATTTTTAACTTTGATAATATTTCTCCACGATGATTTTACCAATTTTCAACCTCAAGAACTGTTATCACATGCTGACAGGCCTTTACTAGTATTGTGAGCGATATTTTATCGCGCATTCACATGCCTTACTATACAGTAATATTGAGCGTGATATTTTCGCAAGCACACAGTATTTCTTTTTTTATTTTCAACTTCGATAATATTCTTCCACGATGATTTTACCCATTTCCAACCTCAAGAACTGTTATCACATATTGACAGGCCTTCAGTAGTATGGTGAGCGATATTTTATCGCGTATTCACATGCCTTACTATACAGTAATATTGAGGATCATATTTTCGCAAGCACAGAGTTTTTCTTTTCAACTTCGATAATATTCTTCCACGATGATTTTACCCATTTTCAACCTCAAGAACTGTTAGCACATTTTGACAGGCCTTACCACTGTTGAGAGCGATATGTTCACTCCCGCACCCTTCCCCACATCATACGGCTGTGGAGAGGGAGCATGGGAATACTGCGAGGCGAATAATGTACTGTGGAGTGGCTCCACCACACCCGCCTCCACATGCACCACGTGGGAGCGCAAGACACAACCACTTTCATTTTCCACAATTATCACTCCCGCACCCTTCCCCACATCATATGGCTGTGGAGAGGGAGCGTGGGAATACTGTGGGGCGAATAATATACTGTGGAGCGGCTCCACCACACCTGCCTGCCGCCCACGTGCACCACGTGGAAGCGCAAGACACAACCACTTTCACTTTCCACAATTATCACTCCTGCACCCTTCTCCACATCACAAGACTGTAGAGAGGGAGCGTGGGAACACTGCGGGGCGAATAATGTAATGGGGAGCGGCTCCACCACACCTGCCTGCTGCCCAGGTGCACCACGTGGGAGCGCAACACACAACCACTTTCACTTTCCACAATTATCACTCCCGCAACCTTCCCCACATCATAGGACTGTGGAGAGGAAGCGTGGAAATACTGAGGGGCGAATAATGTACTGTGGAGCGATTCCACCACACCTGCCTGCCGCCCACGTGCATCACGTGGGAACGCAAGACACAACCACGTTCACTTTCCACTATTATCACTCCCACACCATTCTCCACATCATAGGACTGCGGAGAGAAAACGTGGGAACACTGAGGGGCGAATAATGTAATGGGGAGCGGCTTCACCACACCTGCTTGCTGCCCAGGTGCACAACGTGGGAACACAACACACAACCACTTTCACTTTCCACAGTTATCACTCCCGCCCCTACACTTCTACCATACCCAAACAAGGAAACAGATCCATACCAAATACATCACCTCGTTCCTTCGCTTCTATGTGGAGAGATTCGCCCGTAGCCCACTCATGAAGGAAGACCACGTCCACGTGCTCCGCTCTCGTCCTCGTCCTCGATCTCATCTGATTCCTCGTGAGCAGGCTGCATGGAGGTTCAGCCACGTCCTCGTCCTTTACCCTGGCCTGCTTGGTGATATACATCGTACTGCCGCTTCCTAGGTGACAGGACCTCCTCGTCACTGCTGCTCATTTCCTCGCCAGGGAACACGTAATCCACGTCACAGACATTATCGTCCAACGGCGAGTCACTATCCCCAGTGAATTCCGGAGGATAAGTGTCCAGAACGGCCTGAATTTCATCATCCGAGAGACCACGCCGCGCCATGTCTGTCCTAGGTCACTGCTGCCAGGTGAGTGGCCGAGTAGCAAATAAGTGCGGGTCACGCGCGGTCTTGGAGTGTCCCCACCTGGCGGCAGCTAGAGGAAGGTCTCCAACGCCTACCTACCAAAAATCACCCGCAAATGTTGAAAAATGTGCACATGACAGGCCTTGCAATTGCGTGACATATGGTGTACGTCGTTGGGTCTGTCCGCGGAAAAAAGTTGTGACGTACACCGTACGTCGATGGGACTCGGCGGGTTAACTAAGGAATTTATTTATTTATTTGGTACAAATTTATAAGTAGTACAAGAGCATATTGGTTTTCACACAATGATATAGGCTATACAAGCATTGTTCACTCACCAAACACATCAACATATGACACCTTCCTTTACGAAATTACCACCTAATCACTTGTGTGTGTTTCTTCCTCTAGCTTGTTTCTTCCTTTGTCCTCCACCTCAGGAATCACTTTCACTATGAATTTCGTCATTGGTGAGACTGTGGCACGACATTTCTTTACTGGCCAGGTCACTGCTAACAAGTGAGTTGCCGAGATAATGGCATGTGGAGGGGGGAGGGAGGGGTGGTCAGGTGAGGCCAGGCAGTATCCTTGCCTGACAGTAGGTAGAGGAAGGTCTCCCACATATGCCTACCAAATATCACCGGTGAAACTTGAAAAATGTGCAAATGACGGACCTTGCTATTGCATAACGTATGGGTACGTTGTCAGGTGTCACCGTGACAAAACATGGCAATGTACCCATATGTCAATGGGATGCCTCGGGTTAACATACCCCACCAGAGCCCTGGGGTTCTTGGAGTGGTAGACAAGGAGCAGCTTGAACATGAGGTTGCCCTTGGCATTGCCCCCCCGCAGGAGTGTCAGCCGGTCCTTCGAGGGTTTGAATCCTGGTGTAGACTTTGCCTCTGTTGCAAGATATGTCTTGGAAGACATTCTCTTCCAAAAAAGCACAGTCTCATCAAAATTCAAGACCTGCTTTGCACTGTAGCCACCCTCCACGATGATGCGTTTCAGTTCATCAGGAAACACTGCCGCCATCACCATATCTGCACTCGCTGCCTCACCATACACCTTCACGTGGTGGAGATTAGCACGCCTCTTGAACCGGTCAAACCACCCATAGCTCGCCTTGAAGGTCTCGCTAGCATCGAGATCCCGCCTCAACTTGACTTCCTTCCATAGTGAGAGAGCCTTAGTACAAATAACTGCCTGGCTCATGGGTGCCTTGCACTTGCTCTGATCCTCCACCCACGTGCGCAACATCCACTCCAACTCCTCCATCGCAGGCTCTCGCTGGCAGGTGATACGGGAGGTGGACAAGGTTGCAACCTCCCCAGCAGCAGCCTTAATGGCCTCTTTCTTCTTGATGATGGAAGAGACAGTCGACTGGGCCAGGTGGAGAGCCAAGGTGATAGCGAACGCACCTTCGCCTTTGTCCTGGCGCTTAAGAATATCTAGCTTTACTTCTAGAGACACAGTCTTATGCACATGTTTCACAGGAACATCACCAGCACCAACACTAGCAGGCCACTTACCACCCCGACTAAGGCCTCCACTCCACCACCACTAGCCCCACCATGTGCAGCACCCTTACCAACATGATCACACTTATTTAGGCTAAAATTCATACAATATCGCACTCCACACACAATTAATATCACTGCTCTACTCACAGTGCTGCTCGTACACAGTTACAATACACTACGATAGCAGCTTGTGTAATGTTGGTGATGCAACACAATGCGTGATAGGCAAGCATAAGAGAGAGCCTTACTCCAAGATGGTGTCAGGGGGAAAATGTAATATTCTATAGCAGGGTATACAATGTATAGCTATGTGTACTAGGAATGACTATAGAGTCATTTATTATGAGAGAACAGACTCGTGAAATCAAGCAACGATTCCACTTTTATGCTGGCTCAATTCACCAATTCTCTAGAGTCGAGAATTTATAGACTTTCTCAACAGTACACAGCAAAGACTAAACGCCCAAGTAGGCTGTATTACAGCACTGTTGGCCTCTGAGAAAGTTAGTTTCTCCCCTTAACATTCAAACAAAAATAAATAAATAATAATAATAATAAGGATCTTGGCTGAGCCAAACTCCTAGCTAGCACAACGGATTTAAGGATTAATACCCAAAAGCTGGCCTAAGTACCAGTCACGATTAATATAAGGAGTCGTGCTAACGTGGAGTAGCAAAAGTGTACTAAATATGTGGGGAAATAAAACACGACTGTTACATTTAACAAAGCTCAAGAAAACGAACTGTAAATTTACTGAATACAAGAAAATAAATTTATGTTACATGAATTAATTCAAATCAAAGAAAGGGAAATGCTCTCACTCAAACACGCAGACAAATAGCTAAATAACCCAAAAACTTAAGCCTAGGAAAACAAAAGAACATACTGATCGGTATAGGTGAAACCGCTGCTGTAGTCGATCACCGAGCTGGTGGGAGCTTCGGGAATACATGCCAATACAAGCTGAGACCTGAAATCGCTAAGAAAAGTGATCACTAGAGCTTTCGTAAAGCGTAACCGCATGCTCCGAGACTAAGAAGCAGACTGGCTATGGTTTTGAGTGTCCGACGTGTGGAACGTGAGACAAGGGTGGCCGACCAAAGGCCGGGAGGCAGAAGCGATAATTCAGAAATTATCGCTCAGAGGAATGCACCGTCTGCACATAAAGACAATCACTTGCGAAAGAATGACAAAAGTTTTGACAACTTGATGTCAACATACAGTAGGCGCGGAAAGTGCTGACGCCATCTTAAAAAAAGAAAACATTCTTGTGGTTAGAACGGAGAAACAAATAAATTAACACTCACCATTGAATTTAGTATTTAC
>JAGKTI010031824.1:0-12040 GCA_018397915.1 Birgus latro
AAAAAAAAAAAAAACCTGCTATTAGAACAATGCCCGACACTTCCATCTCTCATCCTTCCTCTTCACCTTCCCCAAACCCTCCCCCCTCTCCCTCCCCACCCTCCCATCCCTCCCCTCGGCTGTGCCGGCTTCATCTCTTTGTCTCAGTAATTCTTACAGAACATGATGCTATAGAATGTCTTTGCATGCTTTATTAAATACTCTCAAGCTTCCATTCATGACTTACATAATGTGACAACAATGTTGAATGCAATCATTGACAATAATATGTTGATTTATACACTCTCTAGTATGCATTACATAATCAGTAATTTAAAGGTGGATTTTTTTTATATGTCTGACTTTGGGCATGGATGAAATAATCTCTTGCCTTTGGCCCATCAGTCTTACATATCACACACCGATCTCACCTTAAGACAAAGAATAATATTGTTACTAAGGTGGACATCTTTTTATAACTTTCATAACTTTTGATAAGTTTGTATAACTTTTCTGTCGACTTACCGGAATATGAAACTATCCCAGCATGGTATGAGACCTGGCATGTCAGTAGAAATTCAACAGATGTCTGATGCTAATTCCACCAAAATACAGCACAGTATTGTAGCAGTGAAGCACACACTTGATTATAACTTGTACCACTGACCATACAAGATGTTTTCTCCTTCCACACATTAAGTTATTAAACACATCTTCTCCTCTCTAATCCATTTGCTCGTGGTATCCCATAGAGAAAAGAATGTACCAGTGAAATGATGCTTTGCTCGACGTGTGCAAATGTCTGTGTGTGCATATGTCTGTCTATATGTGTGCGGGTGTTTGTGTTTGTGAGTGTGAGTGTCTGTGTGTGTGTTTCTCTATGCGTGCGTATGCGTGTGTGTGTATGCACGTCTGTGGGTGTGCTCGTGTGTCTGTCTCTGTGCGCGTCTGTTTTTGTGCTCGTGTGTCTGTGTGCTGGCTTATGTTTGTGTGTGTGTGTGCGTGTGTCTCTGTGCTTGTGCGGGTGTCTGTCTGTGTATGTGTCTTTCTTAGAGACTGTCTGTCTGTCTGTCTGTCTCTGTCTCTTTCTCTCTCTCTCTTTCTGTGTGTGTGTGTGTGTGTGTGTGTGTGTGTGTGTGTGTGTGTGTGTTTGTCTGTCTGTCTGTCTGTCTGTCTATGTGTTGGGGTCAGTTGTGTGGTAACTAAGGTGGATGAGGTTGGACTGGTGGGTTACGTGGTTCGGTGCATCGCCTGGGTGGGTGGACAGGATGGTTGGTAAGGGTGGGGTGGGTTAGGTGGGTGGGATGTGTGTGGAGTGGGTTGGGGTTGGTTGTAGGGGTAAATGGGTTGTGACTGGATGCGTGGGGTGGGATGGGCGACTGGCTGGTTCGGTCGGTGACTGGGGAGGGGTCGTTAAGTCGGGGTTGGATGGGATGAGTTTAGTGGATGAATGGAGTTCGAATGGGTGGATGGGATGGCAGGGTGAATGGGATTGGGTAAGAAGAGTGGCTGGACATGCGAATAGGCGGGTGGGTTGGTGGGAGGAGTGGTTGGACAAGATGGGTGAGTTCCCAGGGTGAGGTGAGTGGTCAAGGAGGGTGAGTATTCAGGGAGAAATAGGTGGGTACCGTGGGAGGGCTGGGTGGGTTGTTGTGATGGATGGCATTGTTGGGTGAGTAAAGTGGGTGGTATTCGCAGGTGGGGAGGGTGGGTGACCATGGTTGGTGGACAGGATGGGTCGCCAGGGTGTGTGGGCATGGTGGGTCGCGAGGGCAGCTAGAAGACTGCTTGGCTGGGGTGCTCTGCATGGGTGGTTGGGTTGGTGGGTTGGGTGGATGGGTGGGTTCAGTGGGGGTGGGTGGTGTTTGGGTTCAGGGTGGGTAGGTCAATGAGTAGATGTGTTGGGGGGCAGTGATAGATGAGCTTGGAGGGTGGCTTTCGTGGGTGGGCAGGATGGATAGCCGGAACGTGTGAGCTTTGTGGTTCGCACATGTGGCTGGGAAGGGTGAGTGTTGGATGGGTTGAGTAGGTGAATGTGTGGATGGGTGTCTCCCCAGCTGACAAGGCAGTAGTAGGACTTTCAGTGCTAGTAGCCATACAACTTGTCATTGTTACTTAGATTCATGTATATCGTTATAAGACGTTGAATAAATAAGTGGAAGAAAACTCTATACAGTTGAGTCATTCTACCGAAATCTGCGAAAACCTCAGGATCTTACTTCTCACTGAACTGAATCTGGATGTATATGGGAGGGCTGGGTGGGTTGCTGTGATGGATGGCATTCCTGAGTGAGCAGGGTGGGTGGCACTCTTGGGTTGGGAGAGTGGGTGACCATCGTTGGTGGGCAAGATTAGTCACAGAAATGTGTGGGTGGCCAAGACGTGTGGGCATGGTGGGTCGTCAGGGTGGCTGAGAAGATTGCGTGGCTTGGGTGCACTGTGTAGATGGTTGGATTGGTGGGTTTGGTGGGTGGGTGGGTTCAGGGTGGGTTGGTGAGTGGGTAGATGTGTTAGGTGGCATTGTTAGATGAGCTTGGAGGGTGGCATTCGTGGGTGGGCGGGGTAGATGGCCAGGATCATTGAGCTTTATGGGTCACACAGGTGGCTGGGAAGGATGAGTGTTGGATGGGTTGAGTGAGTAGATGGAAGAGTGGATGGGTGTCTTCCCCGATGACAAGGCAGGAGAGCGCTTTCAGGGCTAGTGGTCAGACAACTTGTCATTGTAACTTGCATTTTAGTGTATCGATATAAGTCGTTGAATAAATATGTCGAAGAAAACTATAGAATTAGGTCGTTCTACTGAAATCTGCTAAAACCTCAGTATAATTACTTCTCACTGAACTGAATGTGGATGTATATGCGTAATAATACACCTAGTGGTAGAATAGCCTAAATTATGATAATATTACATGCAGCAAGATGTGAGAGAGAGCGATGCCTCAGATTTCCGATCCATCCACCTAACAAAAAGTTGTTTGATGGGGGTCAGTCGGGGGAGTTGGAGGGTCGACTTTTGTGATTAACCTGCCCTTTTATGGTAGACTACCCTGTCCCCTTAAGTGTGTCCATGACTGTACAGTCTCTCCTAAACTAAACATAACCCTCACAAGCCACGCACACCCTCTTTTCCACGGCCTCTTTTATCTGATTACAGCGTAAATTAAAACACAGATGCACGCACAGACACATAAAACGAACCACTAGATACAGATACCTGCACTGACTCAGATCATGCTTCAGTACACGACGAGCGAGAGTGGAGGTTGGTTGGGAGGGTTGGAGGGTGGGTACTGTCGGGATGATGATTTGTATACCGACAGAGTTCTGTGATTATGTATTGAGTCATATTATGTCTGCAGACCAAAAGAAGAGAAAGTACCCTAATGATTTGCAGGAGTTATTATTTTTTTACAATTCGTAAAATTTGATATAATTTGGAACTTCAGTCCAAAGACGGAACATCCCTGTCACCTTTGGATTTTTTTTTTTTTTTTTTTGTTAACACAAGATGATATCACTCGTTTGGGGAAACCACTACTGTCTCCAACTGAAGGAGCTAATTAACCTCTTCACTCATTTTCATATTTAAAATCAAGACTAGTACATAAGGCCTAGTATTGCCATGTTCTCCTGCAAGCCGCACATCCATCCTACTCCTTACCCTGGCTGCCTTGGAAAGAGTTCCAACACACTTGATCCTTTCCTTACAACTAATCTTCCTGCTTATGCTGTTAATCTTTTATCTCCAATGGGCCCACCCAGACACAACCTTATCACCTTAACCTGTCCTATTGCTCCAGTAAGGCCTGTGCGCCCTCCCAATTAGTGGTGGCTTTGATGTTCTGGAGCTATTGATTGGGAGGTCGTCAAGTAGTACTTCTTTGATTTTCCCTGGAATGATTATTGTTTCCACAGCTGACAGCCATCTGAGTGTGAATTGAGCATTACGGAGGTCATTCTTTCGGGCATGGAAGCATACATTCTATTCTTGTATACTGCGACGAATGAAAAAAAAATGGTTTAATCACATTTGTCCTATTGCTGTCCACAACAAGGAAAGGGCCTACAAAAGGTACCAGAGCCAACGCACCCCCTAATCTCATCCCTTCTATGTTTCTGGCTGGAATCGTATCAGTTCTTCGCTCTGCTAAAAATAATTTCATTTGCACTAAATACTCTGAATTCTCCAACCCAAATTCTTCCTGCTCCATCTTACACCTTGCCCAAAAACATTTCTAACAACTTTACCGCATCATCTTTCCCTACTCTCTTCCGCTCTGATGACTCTGTAGCTGTTTCTTCTACTGATAAAGCAGAACTTTTCCCCCAGACTTTCTCTTCTATTTCCACCTTAGACAATTCCTGTGCTTTTTCTCCATCGCTTAGCCCCTCTGACTTCCTCATGGTTGATTTCAAAATTTCTTCAGTTGATGTATTTTTTGTCATCTCTGGCCTATATACAAAGAAGGCATATGGACCTCATCGGTTCCTTCCTGTTGCCCTCAAGAAATGTGCTGCTGTTTCCACCCTGCCTGGGTAAACTGTTTTGCCTTTGTCAGCTTGTTCCATTTTTTCTTACTGGAAGTTTCTGCTCATTCAGTCTCTCCCAAAGAAGGGTGACCATTCCAACCCCTCTAACTATCGCCCAGTTGCTTTAACATCCTGTATTTCAAAAACTTTTGAATCTATTCATAAAATAAATAAATAAATAAATAAAAAATAAAGCACATTTCTCATCACAACTTTCTTTCCGATCGTCAGTATGGGTTCCACCAAGGAGGCTGCACTGGTGATCTTCTCACTGACCATTCACACACCCGGTTATCCTAGTTTGGGACTTCAGCGAAAGCTTTACTATTGTACTTGATACTTCCATGGCTTTTGACCGAGTCTGGCATAAATCCTTGCTTTCCAGACTGCCCCTTTGTGGTTTCTATCCTTCTACTTGTGTCTTCATCTTTACCTTCTTTTCTGGTCATTCTATAGCTGCTGTTGTAGACGCCCATCGTCCTTCTCCTAAAGCTACCAATAGTGGTGTTCCTCAGGGCTCTCACCTTTAACAAGCTCTCTTCCTTCTATTCATCAGTGATCTTCTAAGCTGTACACTTAACTCTATCGACTCATACGCTGATGACTGAATCCTTCACCTTTCCTTTCGCTCTCACAACGTCCATTTCAGCAATTACCGTACTTCAGCAAATAAAAGAAAAGCATTCGTGAGCCAGAATATGCTGTTGGCCAAATCCTAGATTTAGGACATATCTTGATAACCTGAAGCTTTAAAGTTGATAGCTCAAGCCGTTCATGAGATATAATGGTGCTAAAGGCATGCAATAAAAACTAGTTGACCTTTGGCAGCCATTTTAGCGACCTTGACCTGGACTTCGACTGCAAATTTGCAAACTCGTCCAAGATTTTGGCCATATCTTGATACCTTGAAGGTTTCATGTTGATAGTTCAAGCTTTTCATGAGATATAATGGTGCTAAAGGCGGGTGATAAAAACTAGTTGACATTTGGCAGCCATTTTGGTGACCTTGACCTTGATCCTGAGTGCCCATTTTCGAACTCGGCCAAGATTTTGGCCATATCATGATACCCTGAAGGTTTCATATTGATAGTTCAAGCCGTTCATGAGATGTAATGGGAACACACGCACACACACACACACACACATACATACACACACACACACACACACACATACATACACACACACACACACACACACACACACACACACACATAAGCAGGCAAAAACATTATCCCATCGCCTTTTAAGGGTGGGCGATTACAAAGGATGAGGCCATGGCATGCCCAATGTCTGACTTGGTTCATATCTCTGAATGGGGTAAAAGTAATCTTGTTTTTAATGCATCAAAAAATATGGTTTCACAGCTTTGAACACGTCAAAATCTTCCACAGGAATATCCTCTTATTCTTAACAAAACCCAACAATCTTGCATCACCTTTGAACCATACTTGGGGTTTCATTCTCTCGTGATTTATCTTGGAAACATCAATTGATATCTCTAGTAAAATCTACTTCCAAGAGATTAGGCGTGTTAAACCGACTCCATGCCTTCTTTACTCCTGCATGGATTTTGACTTTAAACACAAGTTTTATTCGCTTCTGTGTAGAGTACAACTTTCATGTGTGGGGAGGCTCACAACATGCATCATTTCTCAAGAAGGTGGAATCAAATGCTTTTCGTCTTATTAATTCTCATCCTCTTATTGGCTTCCTCCAACCTGTATTTCTTCGCCACACTGCTGCATCTCGAAATAAAAGGAGATTGAATTTGGCTCTCCATTACCTTGTTTTATTTTATTTTTTCTCTAGGAGGGAAGATCCTTACGGGTTTCTGACCCCCAACATCCTTCTTCGTTACATTAAAAAATAAAAATTAAAAAAAAACTCATTTGCCCTCCCCTCCCACACACCTACCAACCGTGCTCACCCACCCACAATGAAGTTCACTCATCTGCCCACCCAACTCACCCTCTTACCAACTCTGCTCACCCACCTGCCCATTCTGTCCAACCCACTCACCCACCCACCCTACCCACACACTGACACTGTCCACCCTGGTCTCCCACCCACCTTCCATCAGGTGTGTTGTGTTATATTGGCGCATCCCACTGCCGCCACCAAACATCTCGTAGCTGTAGCCAAGTCGTTAGATTATTGGGTTGTAAGAGGAGAGAATTTTCAAGTTGGTCGTGTCGTGGATGGCAGGAGAAAAATAAAAATGAGGCTGGGGTTTGGTTGCAGTTTGTTCTCAAAGGGGAGTTAAACTGACAAGAGCAGTACTAAGGTGAGGACGGTTTATTCTAGTTAATGCCGTGTCCTCTACGCCTGTCTTTTCCACTGTGCCTCTCCTGTTTCCAATCGTGTCGCAACCCCTTCTGACCAGTCTCTCCAATTTCCCCCAACTATGACTGGTTAGGTCATGTGTGTGGGCACGTGTACGAGCGTGGGCATCTTCTATCAGGTGTGTTGTGTGACATTCCATGACATCACATGTGCTGGGTGCGACATTCCCTAGCTAGATTTTCCAATGCGTTTTCCTACAGCTCTCTCGAATTTAGGCATGACTTTCCTCAAATCTTTATATTACATATTAACAGTGTATTAATGTCTCTAACTGTTATGTAGTGTGCTATGATATTTTTGTGCCTCTACAGACACACCAACACATCCCACCCATGAACCCACCAACACAGCCCACCCAACCCACTCACCCTGCCCACCTACCTACCATGACAACCCACCCACCCCCCGATCCACTCCCACATTTTACCCTGCCCACACATCCCATCTACACCATCCTGCCTACGCACCCAGCCACCCTCACCTCCACACTATCCTGAGCAACCCACTCCTGCCCAGCCACCCAATCTATCCCACCCAACCCTCTCCACACACCTCTCCTGTCCAACGATCCATTCCATCCACTTACCCAGCCACTCACCAAGCCACCCTCCAACCCACTCACTCACCCACCCACATACAGTACTAGTTTACTCATCTCTTCTTTTTATGCAAGGAAGAAGGAACCGAAGACCAGAAGCCCGTAAGATTGTTCCTTCCAAGAAAAAAATAAAAGAGCCAGATTCAAGGTACGTATTTTCGAGATGGCTGGATGGACTGTGTTTTAAAGGCAAGAGATTGTTGGTAGCAGGAAATACAGAAAAAGAAAGACAGCTCCGGAGTTGACCTGTTGCATATATGAAGGAATGGGGGTAACGGTTAACTCTTATATTAGAGGGTTAGACAAAAAAGACATGAGAGTTTGCTGTTAAACGGGTGCTACGCGCAGAGTGTAGTGGTGGCGGAAATCAAGCAAACAGCTCAGAGGGGCAGTGATCATTGACGTAGAAATAGAAGAGGGATAAAGGGGCAACAGTGTGATGAACAGACAGAAGTTGAAGGAAGCCAGTAGGAGGAGAGCTAATGAAACAAAGGGCCTTTGACTTCACCATGTTGAGAAGAACTGTATGTGAGGAGCCTTCCCACACATGAGAGCTGTACTCTACAGAGGGGCAAGAAAAAATGATGTATACAGTTAACAACGAGCAGGGGTAAAGAAGGCACGGAGTCAGCTTAGCACACCTTATCTCTTGCAAGCAGATTTTACAGGAGAGGAAATATGACTTTCCAAGATAAATTTCGAGAGAATGAAACCCCAAGTATGTTCACTGACGATGCAGGATTGAGTTGGATATTGTTAAAAATAAGAGGATACTCCTGCGGAAGATTGCGATAAGTCGAAAGATGTAAGAACTGACATTTGATGCACTAAAAACAGCAGGATTAATTTTACCAGGATTAGAGATATGACTCAAGTCAAACTTACATCTGTCATAGCCTCATCCCATTTTTAGTGAAGTAACTGCTGAGACTGATGCTGCAAGACATGAAATGAAAGGTAAAGAGTAAAGTCACCAGCATTATGAGTGGATAGGGTTAGATGTACAGATTAGAAGGTCACTGATGAATGGCAGGGAAGTCCGTGATATAGGACTGAACCCTTACGAATGCCACTATTGAGACCGGCAGTTCTTGGAGAAGACTGGTGGCCGTCTACAACAGCAGCTATGGAACATCCAGCAAGGAAGGTAGAAATGAAGGTACAGATAGAAAGATGGAACCATAAGATGGCAATTTGATAAAGATTTATAAGAGACTCGATAGAAGGCCTTTGGGATGTCAAGTGCAATGACAACGATTTCGCCAATCCCGAAAGGATGATGACCAGGAGTCTGAGAGGAAGGTGAGAAGATCGCCAGTGGAGAGTCTGTGGTGGAACCCATAGTGACGATCGGAAAGAAGGTTATATAAAAAAGGCAGATTTAATACAAAAAGTCACCTTAAGAAAGAGGTAAAGAAAGCTAGAAGGAAGAAGGAGGAAGGCAATGGTTGTAGACAGAAGGTGGCGAGACGAGCTGGCAGACAAAGAGAGAACTGAAAGAAAATACAAATTAATAGGTTGGCATAAATGATGCTGGGAAGACAAGAGTTCCGAGCCTTCCATTCCAAGCCCATGGATATCCTTGCCATAATATGAGGAAGGAAGTCCTGAGTGTGGAATATGCAACCCCANTCTCTCTCTCTCACTCTCTCTCTCTCTCTCTCTCTCTCTCTCTCTCGTTCGGGTGGTTCATCAGAACCACCTTTCTTCAAAGCGCTGATCATCTATCTTTTAGTGTTGCTGTCTACAGCCTCACTGAAGAATGCAAGGGCAAGGGGTGGGGGGGTGGGGGGTGGGGGTGTAGGTATGTCGATATCTATGTCGATATCTATGTCGATATCTATAATGTACTATAAACATCTTGATTTACGAAATTTCATCGACCATCATCTGCTAGATTTTTTATCATAAGTATGTGGCTGGGTCCTTCAAATAAGTGATGAATATGTCAGGCATGCTGACAAGTTAGTTCTAACAATTTACCTGATACTGGCCTGTGATAGGCCGAAAATTTGTAATACAAGATGCTTGTAAGAGACTTATCCTTCCTTTTAAAACACTGAAGAAGACACAGAAACATTCTATTAAGGACGAAGAAAGGACCAGATAACCTAAACTCAAATGAGACTTCAATGCATAAGTTGGCAAATCGAAAAATGGAGAAACTTGAATTCAAAGTTTCAGAGAAGGAGAGATGGCTCACCGAGAATTTTTTTTAAATTTGATGAAATGTATAACAGGTGAAAAATAAACACGTTCTTCCAAAAAATAAAAGGGTGAAAATAGACATGGAGAAATCCAAATTGAAAAACAAATGATGAAATATACTTCACCGTATCACATAAAAATGAAATGCGTGAGTCAGAAATCACTGTGGGACGTCTCACGGCCGCAGACAACAGCGCCACCCCAAGCCTATGAAGGACCATCAGTGTCTCCTAAGCTGATAGCAGATTCTTTTGGCTTTTTATTGAATGACTCCGTCATTTCTTTCTTGGACATTGATAATTGTTTCTTCACCCTCTTGTGTGTATCCTGGAATTCACGCAAACGAAGTTTAGGATAATCATCATAGTTATATACAGTATAGTCAGATTTTCACCTTCGAGTATTTCGTAAGGTAATTTTCTATCTGCCCCACAGATAATGAAACGTGGTGTGTCTCCTATAGACTTATTCATGGATCCATTAATTGATGCTTCTACTCTGGGAATCCAGTCATCCAAGTTTGCATAATTTTCAGTGAGAATGTGCGTAGCACATCTAATATGTTTTTGTTTTGTCTCTCTGCTAAACCATTGGATGCTGGATGATAGGCTACAACATTAACCTTTCTTGTATTGTTTGCATATTTCATGCAAGATTTCAAAATTAAATTCACCTCCATTATCGCTTATTTGTACCTTTGGGGTCGTGAAGCGACATATTCTGTTATCTATGATTGCTTTTGGCACTGTGTCTGTTGTCTTATCCTTAACTGGGGCTAAAAACACATATCATGAGAAATGATCTGTTGCTACGAATAGGTATTGGTTATTGTTGTATGTTAATGGTAACATGAGTAAGACAACCGCGACAACGTCCCATGGTTCATGTGGTAGAGGATAATTAGCTATGGGTGCAGGTGATAATGTGTAACCTTTGTGTTTCGCACATGACTCGCATCTGTCTATATGACTGTATATATCTTTTTGTAACGATGGCTAGTAGTATGACAGCCTGGCTTGTTTAACGGTCCTATCTTTTCCAGGATGGCCTGCATGTGGACTATCAAGTATCGTTGTTAATACTTGAGGAATCATATTCTTATGTACTACTAATTGTAAATTATTTCATCGGTGCTTTGGTTGTCCTGGGTTGATCCTGTATAAGGCATTATTGACTATTGTGAATCGTTCGAGTTGTGTATGTAGCTTGGGTAATTGCATGTCATCGCCACTTTCTAGTTTATATGACTTTCGACCATGTTGCATCAAGTCTCTGTGCTTTCGCGATTTCATCGTGGTTTGGGATGTTTACCTTGAGATCTAATGCCGCAACATGAATTGCTGTCGGGTTCCTAGATAATGCATCAGCAAATGAGTATATTTTGCCTTGTATGTAGTGAATATGTAAATTGTAGTTTTTAATAGTGCATTTCCATCTCGCTCTCCTCCCAGAGAGGAGTTTATCTTGGAACATGCCCACGAGCGGTTTATAGTCGGTGAATAGGTGAATTTCGTAACCAAATCCCGAAACTTTTGTAATGCAAAGACCACTGCAAGTGCCTCTAAGTCTGTAGTGCAATCATTTTTCTCTGCTCCTTTTAATAGTCTGCTTGCGAATACAATTGGCTGATTCTTTTTACCTTTATCTTCTTGCATCAGTACAGCTCCTAGTCCTTTAATGGACTCATCTGTACAAATTAGAAATGGTTTTGTGAAATTAGAATAGGCTAAGCAATGTGCATTTGTAAGTTTATCTTTCAATTCATTAAATGCTATTTTTTGTTCCTCTCCCCGCTGGAATATGGCATCCTTTTTGTAGTAGAGTGAATAGCAGTTGTGGTATATGAGAGAACTGGTTAATAAAGGAGCAGTGATATTCTGCTAGCCCCCAAAATTGTCTTACTTCGTCTATATTTGTTGGTTCTGGGAAATCCCTTACTGCCTGTATTTTGTCCTCAGACATGTGAATGCCTTGGGCATCTAATCTGTGGCCTAAGAATTTTATTTCCTTGAAGCAAAATTTGCATTTAGACAGCATTTTTTTAAAACCAGCATCAGCAAGCTTTTGTAGGAGCTGGTCGAATCTTTTGAGGTGTTAATCTATTGTATGAGTAGCTATAATAATGTCGTCTAGATAGACAAATATTCCTTTTCCTAGCATTCCAGACAATACGTAATTCAGTTATCTTTGAAATGTGCCTGGTGCTGTCCTCAACCCCACTGGCATTCGTTTGTACTGGTAATGCCCTGTATTTGTTGAGAAGGCAGTGTTTTGCTGACTCCTCATCTAAGGCTATTTGGTAATAGGCAGCCGTGGCTCAGTGGGTTAGAGCGCTCCGCTCTGGCCGTAGGGTCGGAGGATCGAATCCACCCAAGGGTC